>APFE030673560.1:142827-167827 GCA_000404065.3 Pinus taeda | reverse complement strand
TATCTCTCCATATCTCTATTTGTATCTCTCTTCTTTATTATTGAATCTATCCATCCCTCCATGTCCCCTTCTCTCTCACTCTCTATATCCACCTCTCTCTCTCTCTCTCTTCTTGCACACATACACACACTCTATCTATCTCTCATCTCTCAATATCCATCCCCTCCTCTATCTCCTCCTTCACTATCTCCTTCCCTCTCCCTCTCCCTCACTCCCTTACAATCTCTTTCACTCTATTGGTCTGTATTTCTCTTATTCCCCTTCCACTTTCTCCATCCCTCCCTCTCCTTCTCTCTCACTCTCTATATCGAAATCTTCTCACTTCATTCCTCTTTATCTCTCTCTTCTTTCTCTTTCTCTCACTGAATCCCTCAATGTCTGTCTTCCTCTCTCCCTCACTCTATATATATCTCTCTTCTTCCCCCTCTTCTCTCTCTATCTCTCCATCACTCCTTCTCTCTCACTCTATATCTCCACCTCTCTATCTCTATCCACTCTCTCTCCCTCTCTACATCTCCTCTCTCAATATACCTCTTGTCCTTTCTCTCTTCTATCCATGTATCCTTCCCTCTGTCTCCCCTTGGCTCTCTACCTATCTATTTTTATTCATATATGTGTGTATATTTATCTCTTTTCATGCCTCTTTCTATATCTACCTCCCTCTCTCCTTCTCTCTCTCCCCATCACTCTCTCACCATCTCTATCTCCCCCCCATCAAACATTCTTTTTGTTCCTCATATTCTCTCTATTTGTATCTCTTCTTACCTCTTCCTCACTTATTATCCATCTATCCCCCCTCTATCATTGTCCACATTATCCACCCTCTCTCCCCTTCTCTCTCACTATCTATCTCCACTTATCTCTCTTCACTCTCTTATTCCTCTCTCTCCCCTATTTCTCTCTCGTCTCCCTCATCTCTCTCTCTCACACACATTGAATCTTTATATATATTTACATTTACATACCTGTATATATCTCTCTATATCTTTTTCTCTCTAGTTCTATCTCCCTCCCTTTTTCCTCTCTCTCTATGATCATTCCCTCACTATCTCTTTCCCTATATTTTTCTATCTCTCTCCTCTTCCCCATCCACTCTTTCCATATCTCCTTCTGTCTTCTCTCATTATCTATTTGTACCTCACTATAACTCTCTCTCCCTCTCTATCTCCATGCCTTTTCTTTGTCCTCCCTCCCTATCTCCTTTCCTCTCACTATTCATCTCTTTCTCTCTCTCTCAGTCAATCACTCACTATCTCTAGCCCTCTTTGTGTTTATATCTCTTCTCTTCCCCCTCCACTATCTCCATATCTCCCTCTCTCTATTCATCACTCTCTCATTTATTTCATCTCTATCTCTCTCTCTTCTTCCACTCTCTCTGACCCTCTCTCTCTCTCTCTCCTCTCTTAATCCCCCCTCCTAATATCTCTCCTCCCTCCATGTCTCCTTCCCTATCAATTTATCTACTTGCCACTCTATATCTCCTTATTTCCATATACATGATTTTATGTTTCTTTGTCTCTATCTCCCCCCCCCCCCTTCTCTCCTTCTCTTTTTCTCTCTCACTCTCTCCATTGCTATCTCTCTCCCTTTCACCCCCATCACTCCCTCTATTTATATATATTCCTATCTCTCTCTCTCTCTCTCCTCTTGTATCTCTCATCATCCACCTCTATTTTCTTCCCTTTTATTACCCTCCATTTCTATCTCTATCTTCACTAGTTTCTCCTTCACTCCCTCACTATATATCTCCCTCTCTTTCTTTCTCTCTCTTCCCGCCACTATTTGTCTCCCTATTTCAAATTATATATTTTTTATACTTCTTTACCTATTATTTCCTCTTTGTATCTATCTCCATTCCTCTCTCCTTATATCTTTCTCTCCCTGTTTCTCTATCTCTTTATTCCCATTTTACATATTTTTTTGTGTATCTCTGGCTCTTATTCCATCTTTATGTCTATCTCCATATCTCTCTCTCTCTCTCCATTATTATCCATCTCACTCTCTCTGGAGGATAATATATATATATATATATATATATAAAACTAGGTCGATCTCGTACTTTTATGGCACTGAATCGATTCCAACAATATCGTTATAAGATCAAGGTGAACTATGCCACCCCTAGCACATTGTCATGGGCTAGTCAATCCCAACTATTTGAACATGGGACATTTTACTAACATTTACTTCACATTTTCACGGGGTTTCCAAGTGAGCTTGGTGAGGGGGCTTAGGAAATACAATATGAAAACTACTAGATGACACAAATTAAAATTGCTATAGAGAGTAATTCAATCTTTTATTTTCAAATTAGTTTTATATTCCCTAATTAATATGTCCAACTATGCACATTGATGCTAGTTTCAACTATTCATGCACATACAATTCTTATGCCTAACAACGTTACACAACCATATTGATGATTGGATATAGAATTTTAAAGATAATTAAATTACTTTACACCCATGATGAAGTGGGTGGTTCATTTTCCAATGTTTATTAAAGGTCCTAACCATGTACATAAATTATTTGTAAAATAATTCTTGATATCTCTCTCTCTCTCTCTCTCTCTCTCTATATATAATATATATATATATATATATATATAATGGAAAGAAAATAATTCTTGGAACCCAAACTAGGAAAACTAGATTGATTTTTCATTATATTCCTTTTCAATGTTACATTACATTATATACGTGCCAAAGCATTCATAAACTTAAATCCATTAACCCTGGATTAGAACATAACTATAGTTCCCTTGACCAGATCTACAAATTACCATGGGAAAGACCATCATGCCCAAAACCATGTACAAAACTAGGGGTGGGTTCACCCACCATCATTAGGTCTGCCTCCTATCCTTTGTTCCACCCAACAATCCTTAGTTCTAAATAATAATAAAAAAACTGGGGCGTTTCCCCCAACCTTATGCAAGGGGGATATCGCTCCCTGCTAACCCTCGGGCACGGATGCTGCCACCATTCCTACACCCAACATAATGTAACAACACCCACTACCATTCATGCAAATATTATAACATATACACAAAAATCTCCCACTTTTTGTTTTCATGGCACACAGGGGGGTTGTGGGAGTACACATTCATCGATTTAGGATGAAAACACCCATTATCTCTATACACCAAGAAAGTTTCTTATTTCTCACATATTTTTCAATGCATCTGCAACATTCTTTAAAGCGTCGACCTTTAGCAGCAAGACCTTTTTGCCTTCAACCATATCCCACACAAAGTGATACTTACCATCAATATTCTTTGTTTTCGAATCATATAAGCAAGGTTATTTGTCATGAAACTTTCACTTTGGCTATGAATCTATCCTTATAGGTAATTGTACCAATCCAATACCTAAACACAATCCCTACAAAAAAACTGCTTCCTTTCTTGCACGAGTGGCTTCAATGTATTCAACCTCTATAGTTGAAAGTGCCACTACATACTATCTCTTGCTCATCCAAACAGGTTTATCCTACGAATATATTGAACACATACCCACTCATATATCTTCTATTATCCAAATCTCTAACCCATTTAAAAAACACAAAGATACATATGTTGAATCTTAGTCTTCCTCGGTAGCACAAACCATAATTACTAGTTCCACATAGATACCTGAAAATACACTTTACTATTGTCCAATGCTCCATCACTGGTTTTGATAGAAATATTGTCAATACTCCCATTGCATGTGAAATGTATGGTATCGTACAAACCATTGCAAACATCAAACTACGAACTACACTCACATATGGAACATGGGATGTGTCCTCTTCCTCTATTGTTGTCTTGAGACATTTTTCTACAGATAAATTTACACCCATAGGAATAGGAACCTTCATCGATTTGTTATAGTACATATTAAACCTCTACAATATTGTCTCGACATACTTCCTCTAGTTTAACTATACCTTCCGCTTTGCTTGACCTCAATTAATTTCCATGCCTGAAATGAAGTTTGCAGCACAAATATCTTTCATGTTGTATTTACAAATCAATAGGGTCTTCACATCCTAGATAATTTCTATGTCATTTCCAATCAGCAACATATAATCCAAACACAAGACCAAATAGATAACATGATCACCAAATAATTTAAAATAAACACATTGGTATTATTTTCTCCCTGTAAATCCGAGTCCCTACATATATGTATCAAATTTCTAATACCACATCCTTGGTGGCTGCTTTAACCCATAAATAGATTTCTTTAACCTGCATATTAGTTCTTTCTTACCCTTCACTAAAAATCCTTCTAACTGCTTCATGTAGATCACTTCTTCTAGATCCCCAAGTAGGAATGTTGTCTTCACATCGATCTATTCTCAATCAAAATCAAAAGCAATAGTAATAAATAAAAGTAATCTAATAGACTCTAAGTTGTCGACATGAGAGAAAATATCACCAAAATTAATTTTTAGGACCATTGAATAACCTTTTTACTACTAATCGAGCTTTTTACCTCTCCAGTTTGCCTCCATAATTTGTCTTCTTCTTAAACACCCATTTCCTACTAGTGGGTTTTCTTCTTATTGAAAATCCCACCATATCCCATGCCTCACTCCTATCTAGGCCTATCATTTCTTCTACCATGGCCTTTTCCAGAGTTTTCAATCCTCTAAATCTACCTCCTCCCTGGAAGTTCTGGGAACATCAACGGTAATTGATCAAGAAAAATTTACTAAAATTAGATGGACTATACCTCTCTAGTTTCCTACTCTCTCGAACCGATCTCCTGAAAACTGGATTGTGTTATTCTCACAGGGGATTCACTAGGGGGGAAATACCATACCACATGGGTTCATATTGGGGGATATATATTGAGGAAAATTTGAGTTAATATATTGGGGGATATATATTGAGGAAAATTTGACTTAATATATTGGGGGATATATAGGGGGTAAAGGGTTTTTATATTGGTAGATATAAAAAATGGAGCTCAAAGTTAATTAAAAAATATAAAGGGCTATAAAAATTGTTAATGAAAACTTGCATACATACAATATCTAGTGAAAGTGGGGTTTTTTCAAATTCGGAAGGTGTATTGGGTTCATATTGGTAGGGGGTTAAATAATGTGATTTTTATATGTATTTTCCAATGTGTAGTCAAATTAGATGTATTGTTTAGTATGCCATGAGCACACACGATATGATAGAGGTTCATTGAGTGAATCCCACATGGTGGTTATTCCTTCTTTGATTCTTGTTCTCCTGTAGAGTCTGATTCTTCCTCCTTCAATTCAAGTTCTACCTTCTCTAGTTCCTTTTCATTTTATAAGACTTCCTATTTCATTACATACTTCACTTCTCTAAATACCACATCTCGATTGTACACTAACTTCCTTACTTATTGGTTCTGAATCTTGTAACCTTTTATACCATCTTTATACCCAATAAAGGTGTACCTCTCATATCTACTATCCAATGTGGTTCTTTTCTCCTTTGGAAATTGTACAAATGCATCATTGTCAAATACCCTCAGATGTGAGAGAGAGGGTTTCATACTAGTCCATAGCTCATGTAGAGTCTTGTCCTCCAACATTCATGAAGGTCATCTATTAAGCAGGTAACATGGAGTATCCACTACCCATGCCCAGAATTCCTACCCTAATCTAGCACCATTATGCATGGTTATTTCATTTTCCATTAACATATTGTTGATCCTTTATATAACTATATTTTTTTGAGGTGTGCATAGAGTATTATTTTGTTCTGCTCTACCACACATATTACATAACCCTTCAAATTCCTTTTTTCATAACTATCCACTAGTATATGTCCTTGACACTTTGATCTTCTTCTCTGTCTGCTTTTCCACCAAAGCCTTAAATTCTTTAAAACTATCAAAGACTTCAGATTTATTTTAGAGGAAATATATCGATGTATTTTGTTTAGAAGTAATCTATAAATGAGACGTAGTACATATATTTATCCAGTCATGGAACTAATATGGGTCCAAACACATCACTGTGCACAAGCAGTAATATTCATTCTACCCTCTTAGCACCAAAGGGAAAAATCACCTAATTCTACTTCACATATACATAGTTTTCACAGAAATCAATATCCATGGAGAAATTAGACATACCTTCTACCATACCATTACCATGTGGTATCTGAAGGCCCTTTCCTCCAATATGTCCCAATATTTTATTCCATATCATACTCTTTTTAATATAGACTACAATATTTTTTGCACCACTTTTAGGAACGATAGAACTTGCACCCATCAACAACATTACTTCTTAGAAGCTTGTACATAGTTATGTTCTATACTCCCCTCATCAATAGAAATGGTCCTTGAACCATATTGCAGGTATATTTCTCGAACACTATCTTGACACTTGCATCATCCATCTTGCTTATAGAAATAATATTTTGGCGAATCGAAGAATGTGTAGAACACTAGGATGTGTTCTAATCCTTAAAATTATCATCTTTAAATTTACTTTTCCTCATCCTATGATTATGGTATTCCTATCATCACCTAGGAATATATCACCATAATGAAAATAATCATTATGCTCTTCAAGTCATGAATTTGTCCACTAATCCAAACTACATAGGTGAATTGCAGTGGAGAAGGGATAAGGCTTAAGAGGTATTTTGATCTTAATAAATCATGTATTCAGAGCCTATGATCCGGATTTAAACAGGAATGCAAAAAATTACAAAGATAACCATATACACAAAGATGCAACAGAAAAAATACTTCATTTCATTAATGGAAAATACTAAAATATGCTTACAACCAGAAATGGAAATAAACCAGCTAGGGCGATGGTAGCTTATCTCTGAGAAGAGATATGGAAGCTACATGCCTCTGAACTGTGTTACAATAAGGCTCGAAGGCCTATTTATTGTTGGGAAACAATGGAAAACCTTTCACATCCCGAAACCTAACCCTAGAAGATGAAACGCCAAATTGTGGGCCCCGTTTGGGTAAATTGGTACATCAATTTCTCGGGGTCTTAACTTTGGCATACGATCTCCGTTTGACGCGTACAATAGCTCGTCAGAAAGATCTATCTGAGCACTACCACTTTGGGTAGGCAACATTAGTCCATGGATCTATCTTGCCCCAGATTTCCCAAAAAACGTTGTTTAGGGCCTCAAAACGACTCCAGAAGTTCAAGACCCAAAAAAATGCTAAAAATAGTAAACTGTGCTACAATCTAGGAAACTAAAAACACTGAAAGAGATAGTTGTGGGGGTCCAAATGGGATAGGCGGGTGGCCACGAACATCCACCTAGATCATTCCTCCCCCCTTAGGAAGGAATAGTCCCCATTGCGTTGAGTTCCTGCCTGAGATGAGGAAGCTTCTGCTGAGCTGGGTCTCTGGTGAGCTGTTCTGCAATCTCTGATGTGTCCAGAAATGGTGGGAAGCTTGGTTGACGATGGTCCACATTGAACACTCGGTGCAAGTGAAGGAATGGAGGAATTTTGTGCATTGTTTCCCCTAGCCTCGATATTGGTGTAAGGACCATGTCAGAGTGGTCTGAGTTTCTGTGGGTTCTGGTAAGGCGTTCTCTCTGCAGATGTAACCAAACTTTGTCGCCCACCTAAAACTTCTATGGTACCCCTATGGGTGAGGAGAAGTTGTTCCTATGTCCTATCATGACTATATCCTTCTGTTGTTGCTGCTGCATGGAGGAACCCTTGGTGGGGGTCATGCATGTAGCAATAATCTTCCCTTTACTTTGGGAGAAATCTAGATAGAAAATAAATTTTCTAGTCTGTGAGATGTGCTTGATGCCTTTCTTGGCAGTGATCAAAGAGGTGGCAGTAGGTGGGGCTACCTCCGGTATCCTGTATAATGAATTATTCAAAGAAATAATGATAGCACGAGGCCTTGACTCATACATAGCATGTCGCCTCCACAAGTATGGTTGGCCTAATAATACATCGCAAACATCCAGAGGTGTAACATCACACAATACCTCATCTGTGAACGGATTGATGCTATAGGGAAGGCAGCACTGCTGGCGAGATTTAAGATCTTGTCCTTCATGAAGCCACCCAATACTGTACGACTGCGGGTGCGGTGTAGTCAGGAGGCCCAACAGCTTCACTACCTCTGTTGAAATAAGGTTCTTTTGGTTGCCACTGTCGACAATGAATTGCAGTGGTGAACCCTTAACCCACATCTGTGAGTGGAAAAGACGTTCCCCCTCCTCTGGCTCTTCGGGCTCATTCTTCTGGATCTTGGCACTAGCAACAGTGGCGCTGGGATCCGCATCAATGCTTTGATTCCCTTTGCCATTCCCCTTGTCGGGTTCTGGCTCAGGGTCGAAACATGCGTCTGATTCGGAAGCCTTCAACTCGCCCACCAACGATTGCTTGGTCCGACACTCACTTGTGTTATGAGTGGAATCTTGTTGAACTCACACCACTTTCCTGTGTCCTTCTTCGGTTTCGTGGTGTTGTTCTTTTCTTGCGGCTTTGAGGGGTTTTCTTGGGACACCCCACCTTGGCTTTGTCCTTTGGTTTTCGGATTTGTAGATCCAAAGTCTCGCTTCTTATGTTTGAACTTTTGCTCGATTTTTACAGCGTATCGGTATGCTGTGCCGAGTGAGGAGATGTTCAAGAACTCCATCTCTTCCTGGATGTATCTGTGTAGGAAACCGTGGTATTTGAGCACCAGATGCAGCTCAGAATCTTTGATACCCAATTGTGTGCGAAGGGTATGAAAAAATGTTTATGAACTTTGGCAAATCTTGGTCTTGTCCCTGTCGCAGTGTGGTCCATTTGATGTATTTGTCCTCATAGCTTTTGACAGGGTAGTACTACTCCTTGATAGCATCCCGAAATGAATCCCAAGTGGGTGAGGCTAAAAATAGTGAGATTTTACTTTCATCCTTCTGCTCGCAGTAGGTTTCCCACCAGTCCTTAACGTGGGGGGCTACTTTGAGAAGAGCGAAAACAATCTTTTCCTGACTCGAGAATTCATGAACAGAAAAATATCCTTCTAGCAGATTTAACCATTTATCTACGGCATCTCCATCTATTTTACCCTCGAAGATAGGGATTTCAAAATTAACTTGTACCTTAAAGGCCGTGGCGTTTCCAGAGTAGCTGCTGGAAGCTGATGCGTTGCTTCTAGGTAGTCGCTGAAGAATCTGCGCAAAGTTATCCATCATTGCATTCCTTTGTCGCTCGAGGGCTTCTTCGAGCAAGATTTTGATAGGATCTCCTACCCCTCATCTTTCTTCTCATCCGCCATGAGAGGCCGTCAGGATTTTGCGAGGCTGGTCTTGCAAAGTTTCGACCAGTTCAAGCCCTAACTCCTTATATCCCAACCTCGTTGGGGACATGCAAAGAAAAATAGAGAAAAAGCAAACCGCTCTAATATGACTGATTCAGATTTAAATAGGAACGCAACAAATTACAAAGATAACCATATACACAAAGATGTAGCGGAAATAATACTTCAGTTCATTAATGGAAAATACTGAAATATGCTTACAACCAGAAATGGAAATAAACCAGCTAGGGCGATGGTAGATTATCTCTGAGAAGAGATGTGGTGGCTACATGCCTCTGAACTGTGTTACAATGAGGCTTGAAGGCCTATTTATTGTTGGGAAACAATGGAAAACCTTTGACATCCCAAAACCTAACCCTAGAAGATGAAACACCAAATTGTGGGCCCCGTTTGGGTAAATTGGTACATCAATTTCCCGGGGTCGTAACTTTGGCATACGATCTCTGTTTGACGCGTACAATAGTTTGTTAGAAAGATTTATTCAAGCACTACCACTTTAGGTAGGCAACATTAGTCCATGGACACATGTTGCCCCAGATTTCCCAAAAAAACATTGTTTATAGCCTCAAAACGACTCCAGAAGTTCAGGACCTGAAAAAATGCTAAAAATAGTAAACTGTGCTACAATTTAGGAAACTGAAAAGACTGAAAGAGATAGTTGTGGGGGTCCAAATGGGATAGGTGGTTGGCCACCAACATCCACCTAGATCATCCTAGGGTCATTATTCAAGCCTAAGGGAAAAAATCCAATTTTTTGGAGCAGTTTTGTTCAAGTTTACACGTGCTACAGGAGTACTACAGGAGGTGCTACAGGAGGCCCTGTTTTTCTAGAGTTAGATAACTTGCCGAATTCCAAAGGAAATCAATTGAAAATGAGATGGGACAATTTATTTTATAAATTAGGATGTCTTAGTACTCCATTATAAGTGGAATCACTCATAGATATGCCTGTTAACATGTGCTAATAAATAGCACAAAAGTACTACTCTAAAAACTAGAAATTTGAGAACTAGTGAGCCAGTTAACCTACCAAATGCCTAACCTAATCAAGTGAAAATTATATGGGGTAAATTCTGTTATTAGCTTGAATTTATTTTTAGTGAAATACATTTGGAATCAACTCAGATGAATCTCATTAGGACATTCTAAAAAAAAAACAAAAAATTACTACTATTTTTCTACAAGGGACTTCCAGAAATTCTAAATTTGTGAACTAGTAAACCAATCCAAGTAGCTCAATGATGAATATGAATTTTAAAATTTCTTATGATGATGACTAATGATTTTCAATCTATAAAAAACCTAAAAAATTATCACTTCAATCATCTAATCAAAGTAACCTACAAGAAAAGAGGCATGAACACTTAATGTAGAAATAAGAGATGCAAGTGAAAAGGACATTTTAAGGAAATAGATAAACTGTACAAGAGGGCTATGAGGCTCCTAGGTAGCCAAGCCCAAAGAAACACAAATTCCTATGGAGTAAAACAAGCTTTGCAGGCTAAAAATGGCACCAAACTTCATTATTTGGATCAACCCCGATACATCCCTGCCAGAAATGAAAGTGGAGCTACTAACTAACATGTTTTCTCCACGAGAGATCCCAGGAAGTGCTGAAGGTGGACTGCAAGGGTTTCTGCAACCACCAAAATGGCGCCGAACGGCCCTTTGCTCCATCTGTCGATGACCTGACCACCTGCAGAAACAACCAAAAGCTGCAAGAGGCACGACAGTAACAAACATGGATCCCCCACTGGGGGGAGCGCAGCCGCTCTCCCCTTGGATCATTGACATGCAGACTGACAAGGATGCGACCATCATCTTTAGATCAGTAGATGAGGAAGCGCTCAAAGCATAGAAAGGGGAAAACAACAAGAAAATAGAAACGAGTCAGCAAGCAGACAATACAAATGATAACCATGGAAGAACTGACAGAGCAGAGGATAGACCAAAAATAACCTCCAATACCTGCAAGCCCATTGCAGCGGTGAGGCCAAGAATAGAGCTACCAGGTCAGAAGATTGACGAACGCATCCAATACATGAGGGATCATGCCCTCATAGGAAATTTCATTGGGTTCTAACCAACAGAGAAAGCGTTGCGAGGTTGGATAGCGGAAAAATGGAAACCTAAGGGACATGTAACCCTGCGCCTGGGTCCAAAAGGTTTTTTTACATCCATCTTCCTCTGCTTGGAAGATAAGTATAGAATCATGGACGAGGGTCCTTACATTTTCAACTCAGTGGGACTATATCTCAGAGACTGGGTAGCCAGATTCAATCCGGAAAAAGAAGACCTAACTTGGGCTCCGGTCTGGATACAAATTTACTCACTTCCAGATGAATTTTGGGAGGAAAGTCTGGTCAAGGATGTAGGCAATGGCCTGGGGTAATACATAAAGGCTGCAAAAGAAACAAAGCTCCAGCGATACACCTCCTACGCCTGGATCTATGTCTTTATGCGCTTGGACCATCCCCTGTCGGATATGGTAAGTCTCGCTCACCATGATAACGAATGGATCCAACCCTTAGACTATGAATATGTTCCTTTCCGATGCTAGAAATGTCACGCCCATGGCCATCTGTTCCGAGACTGCCCTTTAAATGTCAAGAATAATGTTGCTGAGCCCTCCAATCCCCCATCTCAAGATGGATTTACCAAAGCTCCAAGTCGAAAGCGCTCGCATAAAAAGTCCCAGACTAGGAAAAAACCCTTGCTCAATACTGCTGGAATCCCCTCAGCCAGTAATAGCTTTGAAATTCTAACCCAAGACTCTAACTCTCAGGATCCAAATCAAAAGCTCTCTCAGCCTCCCAGTAATGTTCAGCCCAACTCGTTGCCCTCGGATCTTCCCCCTAAGACCCAACCTCCACAGGACTCCGAAACTGGACCTGTTATCACTCATGAAAAGCTACAAGAGAATACACAAAATATGGATGTAGATGGCATCACAGATCAATCCCAGGGCATGGATCCTTTAACAGCTGAGGGAAGTCAGGTGCAACACATGGAGGAAGAACAGGAAAGCATAGATCTGAACGGATTAGATATCCACCAACTGGAAATGGTTTGCCACAAAAGGGACTACGACAAAATCACAGAACTCTAGCTAAATAAACTGGAAATGGTAATCTCAAAACCATACCAGCAAAGAAAACTTGGCATACAGCCAGGAAGCCACTGGGATGGAGGGCTCAAAACCAAATATTTCAAAAAAAGAGGTCGGAAAACGGAGCTCCAGAGGACAATAGAAGTTGGGAAAATCCTGGTAGATTTAGGCAGATGTGCAAAGTTGACAAAGTACTACAAACCTTCCACAAATGTTGAGTAATGAAGCTCCTCTCATGGAATGTAAGAGGGCTAAATAGCCCCGGAAAACTCAAAATCCTTAAAAATATGATAAAGATGGAAAAGCTTCAACTCTGCTTCTTGCAGGAAACAAAATGTAGCGGTGACACTTTAGAGAGAATCCTTACTAAAGCTTGGGCAGGCTGCCAATCAATAGCGATAGATGCCTCAGGAGATTCGGGAGGGCTTGCTATAGCTTGGAATGCAAGAACACTATCCCTCACAGACTTTCATGCTTCTCACCATTTCATACAAGCAAACTTTCATCTGCTGGGCACTAACATGCATGGGCTCCTCACCAATGTGTAATTCCCTCAGGATGCAAGGACAAAGGCTGAGCTTCTCCACACTTTAGAAACTATGAACAGTCTCAGAAAACACCCACTATGGATAGAAGGAGGAGACTACAACATGATCACACATCTAGATGATAAGCTAGGTGGAAGAAAAAAACTAGATCAGGAATCGAATAACTTCAAAGAATTCATCAATAATGCTTCTCTCATCGACCAACAATTCTACAATAGCAAATACACCTGGAGTAACAGAAGAACCGGGAATCATCATATTGCTTCGAAACTTGACAGATTCTTAGTCTCAGATAACTGGATTCAGATAGGAGGGGATATTACGGAAGCCATCCTACCTCACTCAGGATCGAATCATTGGTTGATATCCCTTCAGTGGCAATGTCCTGGCAATGTCATGGGGCGACCCTTTCGCTTTGAGGGCTTTTGGCTCACCCACCCGAATTTCTGGGACTTTATCCACTCCACTTGGAAAGCCTTCACACCAGCAGAGGGCTCCAAAATGTATCAATTCCAACAAAAATTAAAAAATCTCAAGTACCACTTAAAATGTTGGAATGTGGAGACCTTTGGCAACATATTCAAAGAGAAACAAAATCTAATGACTAACTTGGCCAACCTTCACCAAACAATTATAACAGAAGGTCACACAGATGACACTCTGAAGGAAGAGTAGAGCATCCACTCACATCTAGAAGAAAGGCGGAAGCAAGAAGAAATATTATGGAAGCAGAAATCTTGAATCAGATGGCTAAAAGAGGGAGAAAGGAAAACCAAGTTCTTTCACAGAACAACAATTCAACGTAGAATGCACAACAATATTCCCTTCCTCAAAAAACAAGATGGAAAAAGAATTGAACAGCATGAGGAAATCGAGAAGGAATTTTTAACACACTTCAAAGAGGTGCATCAAGAGCAGAATACGGACAGGGGACCTGCAATTGATAAAATTATCTAGCATGTGCCCAAACTCATAACTGCGGAGCACAATGAACTTCTCCTAAAGCCTATCTCAACACAGGAGGTGGATTCTGCTATGTCTCAACTAAAAGAGGGCAAAGCTCCGGGCCCAGATGGCTTCACCACAACCTTCTTCCACTCCTTCTGGGACATGATCAAAACCGAGGTTTGGGAGGTAGTGGAGGAATCAAGAACTCTTCACTGGCTGCTACCATCTCTTAACTCCACTTTTCTAGCTCTAATCCCAAAAGAAGAGGAATCTGTGGTGCCAGACAAATTCAGAGCGATTGCTCTATGCAATGTCATTTATAAAGTGATTTCAAAGGTAATTGCCAACAGGCTGAAACCACTCCTCCCTATGCTAATTTCGCCTGAACAGTCGGGCTATGTTGAAGGCAGACAGATTATGGATGGAATCATTCTAACGCACGAGATCATCCACTCTCTCAAGCAAAATAAGCAGCCAGGTATGATCTTAAAACTGGACCTCTCCAAAGCTTTTGATAAACTCAGCTGTTCTTACATGCAAAAAATGCTCAATGCTTTTGGCTTCTCTCACATGTGGGTTCAATGGATTATGAGTCTCCTGTCTTCCTCTTCTTTCTCCATTCTTGTCAATGGCTTCCCTTCACAGCCCTTCAGGCCCTCTAGGGGCATTAGGCAGGGGGATCCCCTCTCTCCCTTCCTCTTCATCCTAATGGCTGAAGGTCTAGGTCACCTCATCAATCACACTCATCTCTCTCAGCAGCTAAAAGGTCTCTCCATTCACAACTCCCCTGCAATTACTCATCAGCAGTTTGTGGATGACAACATGCTATATGGCTACCCCACTGTTCAGGAAGCCTCCCGATTCAAATCCCTTCTCAATGATTTCTCTGAGGCCTCAGGCGCTACCATCAACAAGTCTAAATCGAAAATCTTCTTCTTTCATACACCGCCTGTAGTCAAGCTAGCTGTGGCTAGAATTTTGGGCTTCCCCATTGCCTCTCTTCCGTCCAATTATGTTGGCACCCCCCTGACTGCCTCCACTATCAAGCACTCCGCCTGGAGAAGGCTTCTAGAAAAGATTGAACATCGTCTCAATCGTTGGACATACAGGTCCCTGAACATTGCTAGTCGAGTAGTGCTCATTAAGGCAATATTGTAGGCAATGACGCTATATCTGTTCTCCATCTTGGCAGCTCCCAAATGGGTCCTCAAGCGACTAAGAGACCTTCAAAGAGGCTTTCTTTGGGGAAACACCTCAACCAATCATAAACGGGCCCTGGTAAAATGGAATACTGTCTGCACTACCAAGGAAAAAGGTGGTATTGGTTTAAGAGACCCAATTCACAGCAATGCAATCATGAGTGCCAAAATATGGTGGCAATGGCTCTCCTCACCTAGAAAACCCTGGGCAATCATTTGGAATGCTAAGTATGACAACAATAGGCCACAGGAGGAACTAATATGCTACACTCCCACCACTCAGCACTCAATGATATGGAATGCGGCTAAACAACACTTCCAGCTGATTTAGCAACACAGTTTCTGGGAAGTTCGAAATGGTTGTACGGCCAGATTCTGGACGGACGCCTGGAACCAAATGTCAAAGCTCAATGGGCTCCTACATATCCCCTCCAATTTTCTTGACGATAACCAACAACAACAAAAAATTTGGGAGTATTGGGAACAGGGACAAGAGTTCGGGTATCGACAATGGAAGTAGGGTATATAGTTAACCAGGAATGAGGAACATCCCTTGACAGCCGAGCTGGAAAGAGAGCTACAACGAAGAAGCATCAGACACTCAGAGGACAAAGACATCTTGCGATGGGGCTACACACCAAAGGGGGCTTTCACCACTGTAGAAGCCTACAAAATTGTAAGCACTGACCCCTCCATGATCGATCCCATATGGTCCAAAATTTGGAAGTTAGATTCTTGGCCAAAAGTATCACTCCTTTTATGGCTGGTTGGGCACAAAAAAATTCTCACTTGGGAAAAACTTCAAAGAAGAAATTATCATGCCCCCTCCATGTGTGTAAACTGCAAATCTCAAGAGGAAACTACTCAGCACCTACTGGATGACTATCCCTTGTCTAATCTACTATGGGAAAAGGCTAGCTTTAGAAGTCAGAGAAGATGTAGGCTTCCGAATCATATAACAAACACATTAAGACATTGGCCACTCCATCCATACAAATGTGAAATTCTCAACCACCTATGGTGCTTACTTCCTGGCCTGCTTCTATGGAATGTATGGAAAGAATGTAACAAAAGGATATTTAAAGACTAGTACTCCCCAACTATGGTCATCTGGAGAAAGGTTTTTGGGAACCTGGAAGAAACCTTGAAGCTCAGATCATGGAACAAAGATGATCTCCCAACGCAAGACAACGAGAAAGCCATATGGAACAACTAGAATTTACAACTTCCCGAGCAGTCCTACAACACCATCAAACAAAACAACAACAGAATAGGTCAGACCATGTGGATAGCCCCATCTATGCATTCCTATAAACTCAATTTCGATGGATCTTTGAAAGGCAATCCCGAGAATGCAGGCTACAGTGGAATCATCCGAGACTACAAAGGCAATCCTTTACAGATCTATTATGGAAATATGGATGGGACACAAACAACTCAGCTGAGTTGGAAGGTCTCTGGCAGGGGATCATTCTTTCAAGGAAAAACAACTTTATTCCCCTGGAGGTCGAAGGTCACTCCCACATTCTGATCAACATGGCCAAGCACCTCCTGAATGGTTCAAAGGCAAAAAAAAATTGCCACAAGCTGGAGGTTGGAAGCAAGCCTGGAAGCTCTGGAGCAGGAATTACTCAACAACAGAGCTATCACCTTCAACCACACAAGAAGAGAAGGCAAAAAAGTAGCTGATCTACTCTCCAACATTGGCATGGAAAGCGAACTTTCTCTACAGGCAGGAACTCTTGACATTCTAAAAAATCATGCACAAGCTCAGGAATGCATTCACCTGGTTCACAATGATGCCAAACTCTCGGATGCAGGTGCTAGCTAGAGATTTAAGGTTGATGGGACAGGGGTCTCATGAACACCACGTGCCCATCACGCGCGAGGCTCAATTGGGATGCGAAGCAGTTGGTCATCCCAGGACAGTGGCTTTAATAGCCACAGGTTGGCAGGCCGAGAGCATTAACACTCCAGCCTCTCTCAGCTGCGTTTCATTTTCCATTAACATATTGTTGATCCTTTATATAACTACATTTTTTTGAGATGTGCATAGAGAATTATTTTGTTCTGCTATACCACACATATTACATAACCCTTCAAATTCCTTTTTTCATAACACTATTATATGTCCTTGACACTTTGATCTTCTTCTCTGTCTGCTTTTCCACCAAAGCCTTAAATTCTTTAAAACTATCAAAGACTTCAGATTTATTTTAGAGGAAATATATCCCTGTATTTTGTTTAGAATTAATCTATAAATGAGACGTAGTACATATATTTACCCAGTCATGGAACTAATATGGGTCCAAACACATCACTGTGCACAAGCAGTAATATTCATTCTACCCTCTTAGCACCAAAGGGAAAAATCACCTAATTCTACTTCACATATACATAGTTTTCACAGAAATCAATATCCATAGAGAAATTAGACATACCTTCTACCATACCATTACCATGTGGTATCTGAAGGCCCTTTCCTCCAATATGTCCCAATATTTTATTCCATATCATACTCTTTTTAATAGAGACTACAATATTTTTTGCACCACTTTTAGGAACGATAGAACTTGCACCCATCAATAACATTACTTCTTAGAAGCTTGTACATAGTTGTGTTCTATACTCCCCTCATCAATAGCAATGGTCCTCGAACCATATTGCAAGTATCTTTCTCAAACACTATCTTGACACTTGCATCATCCATCTTGCTTATAGAAATAATATTTTGGCGAATCGAAGAATGTGTAGAACCCTAGGATGTGTTCTAATCCTTAATATTATCATCTTTAAATTTACTTTTCCTCATCCTATGATTATGGTCTTCCTATCATCACGTAGGAATATATCACCATAATGAAAATAATCATTATGCTCTTCAAGTCATGAATTTCTCCACTAATCCAAACTGCATAGGTTAATTGCAGTGGAGAAGGGATAAGGCTTAAGAGGTATTTTGATCTTAATAAATCATGTATTCAGATCCTATGATCCATATTTAAATAGGAACAGAACAAATTACAAAGATAACCATATACACAAGGATGCAACAGAAATAATACTTCATTTCATTAATGGAAAATACTGAAATATGCTTACAACCAGAAATGGAAATAAACCAGCTAGGGCGATGGTAGTTTATCTCTGAGAAGAGATGTCGAAGCTACATGCCTCTGAATTGTGTTACAATGAGGATCGAAGGCCTATTTATTGTTGGGAAACAATGGAAAACCTATCACATCCCGAATCCTAACCCTAGAAGATGAAACGGCAAATTGTGGGCCCCGTTTGGGTAAATTGGTACATCAATTTCTCAGGGTCGTAACTTTGGCATACAATCTCTGTTTGACGCATACAATAGCTCATCAGAAAGATCTATCTGAGCACTACCACTTCGGGTAGGCAGCATTAGTCCATGGATCTATGTTTCCCCAGATTTCCCAAAAAACGTTGTTTAGGGCCTCAAAACGACTCCAGAAGTTCAGGACCCGAAAAGCTGCTAAAAATAGTAAACTGTGCTACAATCTAGGAAACTAAAAACACTGAAAGAGATAGTTGTGGGGGTCCAAATGGGATACCTGGGTGGCCATGAAAATCCACCTAGATCATTCCTCCCCCCTTAGGAAGCAATAGTCCCCATTGCGTTGAATTCCTGCCTGAGATGAGGAAGCTTCTGCTGAGCTGGGTCTCTGGTGAGTTGTTCTGCAATCTCTGATGTGTCCAGAAATGATGGGAAGCTTGGTTGACGATGGTTCACATTGAACACTCAGTGCAAGTGAAGGAATGGAGGAATTTTGTGCTTCAAAGCATTGTTGCCCGTAGCCTCGGTACTGGTGTAAGGACCATGTCAGAGTGGTCTGAGTTTCTGATGGGTTCTGGTAAGGAGTTCTCTCTGCAGATGTAACCAAACTTTGTCGCCCACCTGAAACTTCTATGGTACCCCTGTGGGTGAGGAGAAGTTGTTCCTGTGTCCTATCATGACTGTATCCTTCTGTTGTTGCTGCTGCATGGAGGAACCCTTAGTGGGGGTCATGCATGTAGCAACAATCTTACCCTTACTTTGGGAGCAAACCAAATAGAAAATAAATTTCCTAGTCTGTGAGATGAGCTTGCTGCCTTTCTTGGCAGTGATCAAAGAGGTGGCGATAGGTGGGGCTACCTCTGGTATCCTGTATAATGAATTATTCAAAGAAATAATGACAACACAAGGCCTTGACTCATACATAGCATGTCGCCTCCACAAGTAAAGTTGGCCTAATAATACATCACAAACATCCAGAGGTGTAACATCACACAATACCTCATCTGTGAAGGGCTTGATGCTATAGGGAAGGCAGCACTGCTGGCAAGATTTAAGATCTTGTCCTTCATGAAACCACCCGATACTGTACGACTGCGGGTGCGGTGTAGTCGGGAGGCCCAACTACTTCACGACCTCTGCTGAAATAAGGTTCTTTTGGTTGCCACTGTCGACAATGAATTGTAGTGGCGAATGCTTCACCCACATCTGTGAGTGGAAAAGACATCCCCCCTCCTCTGGCTCTTTGGGCTCATTCTTCTGGACCTTGCCACTAGAAACAGTGGCGCTGGGATCCGCATCAATGATTTGCTTCCCTTTGCCATTCTCCTTGTCGGGTTCTGCCTCAGGGTCGAAACATGCATCTGATTCGGAAGCCTTCAACTCGCCCACCAACGATTGCTTGGTCTGACACTCACTTGTGTTATGAGTGGGACTCTTGTTGAACTCACACCACTTTCCTGTGTCCTTCATCGGTTTCGTGGTGTTGTTCTTTTCTTGCGGCTTCAAGGGGTTTTCTTGGGACACCCCACCTTGGCTTTGTCCTTTGGGCTTCGGATTTGCGGATCCAAAGTCTCGCTTCTTTTGTTTGAACTTTTGCTCGATTTTGACAGTGTATCGGTATGCTGTGCCGAGTAAGGGGATGTTCAAGAACTCCATCTCTTCCTGGATTTATCTGTGTACGAAACCGTGGTATTTGAGCACCAGATGCAACTCAGAATCTTTGATACCCAATTGTGTGCGAAGGGTATGAAAAAATGTTTGTGAACTCTAGAAAATCTTGGTCTCGTCCCTGCTGCAGTGTGGTCCATTTGATGTATTTGTCCTCATAGCTTTTGACAGGGTAGTACTACTCCTTGATAGCATCCCGAAATGAATCCCAAGTGGGTGAGGCTGAAAATAGTGAACCTGTACTTTCATCCTTCTGCTCGCAGTAGGTTTCCCACCAGTCCTTGACGTCGGGGGCTACTTTGAGAAGAGCGAAAACAATCTTTTCCCGACTCGAAAATTCATGAATAGAAAAATATCCTTCTAGCAAATTTAACCATTTATCTACGGCATCTCCATTTATTTTACCCTCAAAGATGGGAATTTCAAAATTAACTTTCATGTTAAAGGGCGTGGCATTTCCAGAGTAGCTGCTGGAATCTGATGCATTGCTTCTAGGTAGCCACTGAAGAATCTGCGCAAAGTTATCCATCATCGCGTTCCTTTCTCGCTCGAGGGCTTCTTCAAGCAAGATTTTGATAGGATCTCCTACCCCCTCATATTTATTCTCATCCACCATGGGAGGCCGTCGGGATTTTGCGAGGCTGGTCTTGCAAAGGTTTGACCAGTTCAAGCCCTAACTCCTTATATCCCAACCTCGTTGGGAACATGCAAAGAAAAATAGAGAAAAAGCAGACTGCTCTGATATGACTGATTTGGATTTAAACAGGAACGCAACAAATTACAAAGATAACCATATACACAAAGGTGTAGAAGAAATAATACTTCATTTCATTAACGGAAAATACTGAAATATGGTTACAACCAGAAATGGAAATAAACCAGCTAGGGCGATGGTAGATTATCTATGAGAAGAGATGTGGCAGCAACATGCCTCTGAAATGTGTTACAATGAGGCTTAAAGGCCTATTTATTGTTGGGAAACAATGGAAAACCTTTCACATCCCAAAACCTAACCCTAGAAGATAAAACGCCAAATTGTGGGCCCCGTTTGGGTAAATTGGTATATCAATTTCCCGGGGTCATAACTTTGGCATACTATCTCTGTTTGACACATACAATAGTTTGTTAGAAAGATCTATTCAATCACTACCACTTTAGGTAGGAAACATCATTCAATGGACCCATGTTGCCCCAGATTTCCCAAAAAACATCGTTTATAGCCTCAAAACGACTCCAAAAGTTCAGGACCTGAAAAACTGCTAAAAATAGTAAACTATGCTACAATTTAGGAAACTAAAAAGACTGAAAGAGATAGCTGTGGGGGTCCAAATGGGATAGGTGGGTGGCCACCAACATCCACCTAGATCATCCTAGGGTCATTATTCAAGCCTAAGGGAAAAAATCCAATTTTTTGGAGCAGAGTTGTTCAAGTTTACACATGCTACATGAGTACTACAGGAGGTGCTACAGGAGGCCCTGTTTTTCTAGAGTTAGATAACTTGCCGAATGCCAAAGGAAATCAATTGAAAATGAGATGGGACAATTTATTTTATAAATTATGATGTCTTATTACTCCGTTCTAAGTGGAATCACTCATAAATACGCCTGTTAACATGTGCTAAGAAATAGCACAAAATTACTACTCTAAAAACTAGAAATTTGAGAACTAGTGAGCCAGTTAACCTACCAAATGCCTAACCTAATCAAGTGAAAATTATATGGGGTAAATTTTGTTATTAAATTGAATTTATTTTTAGTGAAATACATGTGGAATCAAATCAGATGAATCTCATTAGGACATTCTAAAAAAAACATAAAATTACTACTATTTTTCTATAAAGGACTTCCAGAAATTCTAGATTTGTGAACTAGTAAACCAATCCAAGTAGCTCAATGATGAATATAAATTTTTAAAGTTCTTATGATGATGACTAATGATTTTCAATATATAAATAACCTAAAAAATTCTTACTTCAACCATCTAATCAGAGTAACCTACAAGAAAAGAGGCATGAACACTAAATGTAAAAGACATTTTAAGGAAACAGATAAACTGTACAAGAGGGCTATGAGGCTCCTAGGTAGCCAAGCCCAAAGAAACACAAATTCCTATGGAGTAAAACAAGATTTGCAGGCTAAAAATGGCACCAAACTTCATTATTTGAATCAACCCCGGTACGTCCCTGCCAGAAATGAAAGTGGAGCTACTAACTAACATGTTTTCTCCACAAGAAGATTAATAAATACATGAACCTAGAGGAAAATTCGAATTGGTACTTATAAAAATATATTAGGAAGCATTCTCCTTGAAAGGATGCAAATTTCCCCTCCAAAATACCTCAAAATGTGGATCTAGTTCCTAAGACTAGGAGTCTTAATTAAATTAGAGGGAACACATCCCTAAAATTTCTCAATCAATGGAGCTCTATAATTTGTCAATAATTTCATGATATTTAGTTCATTTATTATCCAATCTTGGTCCATCCTATAGTATGGATAAATTCCCTATATTATCTCATTTGAAATATACTCCATATTCTCTCAATATTATGTAAAAATAAGTAATATTAGGCACATAATATGTAATTATCTCTAAACCTTCCTAAGAAAATATTAAAGATCAAAAACATTATTAAGTGTAGAAGGGGATATTTAATATACCCTTTATTTGCCTAAGAAAGGTTAGATGGGCCTTATTTTTTGTCTAATTTGGAGTGTCATCAACAAGTATTTAGGTTCTCTTTGGTTTACCATTGAAAGTGGATGTTGCTCTTCTATATGGGTGTTCTTCTGGGAGGAATACTATTAGGTCCCTATAATACTAGTGATTCCCCAATACTATTGTCATTGTAACCCTTATTATTATTATTGCTGCCCTATTTTCCCCATATTTTTATTAGTGTGCCCCATTGAAGCCCACTATTTTTATGATCATGCCCTTATATTATTATTGTTATGTTGGCTTGATTATATTGTGACCCCTGAGACTCCTATATATAGAAAGGAGGTTTTGTCATTTCTATCATCCAAGAATTGTTCAAATGTGTAATTTAAAGGAGTTTTCCCCCTCGAAGAGGTTGATTGTCAAGTTCTTGATCTATTTTTTCTATATTTTTGTGAGCTAGTCCATAACATTTGGTATTAGAGGTTTCAATTCTAGGGTTTCACTGCTCCAAATAGGTCATCGTTCCATTTTCACTATAATGTTTTTTCTACGATGTTTCATAAGCTCAAAACAAAACCTATTGGAGTTCAAATATTAATGATCCTTAGGTCCAAATTTCAGATCTCACCTCACCACATTGTCGGAGATATGATCTAAGGAAGTTAGGGTTTTTGAAGGATCCCGAATTACATCCCAAACAAGTCTGAAGGTTGAAATAGTGACACCTGGCACATCATACAATTTCGCTCTACTGGAAAAGTGTACAATCAAGCCAACTTGGGAGATTGGGCATAACTCTTTCTTGGAGAATATAACTTCGATCAGACAGGTGACGTTGGAAAGATGACTTAGAGGGCCATCATAGTTCGCAATTTCAGATGTTGGAGATACCAAATATCATAGATACATCAGATTCAATATCAAGCTCCTATAAAGTGTAAAAGGGTGTGTAGTTATTTTGTAAATTTTGCATAAGTTTGGTTTGAAAAATTAGTTTGAAGGAATTCAAAGGGCATAGTGAAGCATAATTATCATTAATTGACGCCTCAGAAATAAAATGGAAACATCGAGTAAGAAATGTGAAAGCTCTAGCATGACTCATGAAGAAGAGGAATAAATGCAAAATGATATATCAAAATTACGAGACCAAGTGCAACAAAATTCACTCTCACAAAAAGTAACAGAAGCTAAGATGGATGGTTTAAAGAAAGGAGTGGAAGCTAATATGAATGGCGTGGAAGATAAGATGGATGGTTTAAAGAAATGCATGTAATCTAAGATGAATGACATGGAAGCTAAGATGGTGTTACCGGGAATAGTGTCCACTCGGATGCTGCTATTCCCACTAAGATGGGTGGCTATCCTAGAAACAAACAAGTAAAGTCTACTTTTGTTTTCCTTTATGAAAATAGACAAGAGGGGGACCAAGGAGACCAACCTTAGTCTTGCGCTTGATTTCCTCTCCTTCCTAATAGAGCTTTTCCGCTTCTGCTTTGTCTGCACAACTTCAAAGAGCACCTGTGGAATCACAGCAACATACTACTATCGAAGAACAAAGATCTATATTCATAAATAACACAGGACCAGATGTGTGTTAACCATACAAATACATATATAAACAAGTAACAAGAATATGGAGGAAAACTTGAATAGCTTTATTAAGATGAAAAGTAGCAAGAGGATTACAGCCATATGTTCTGACCCATCATCATCCTCCATCTAGAAATCCCTTCTTCACCTCAAGCAAAGATTAGATCACCTAACACTATGAATGTACACCAGAAAACCAACAACACTTCTCTATAAGATACAAAATTCTAGCCTCTGGATCTATGTGATGAGGGATCCATATATAGATGATTATAGGGAGGTGAGTCATCTTCTAGGGTCTTGATTAGTGTCCTCTCTCTGAGCGTTCCTTGTTCCACTTGGAGAATGATGATCTCTTACTCATCCCTGGTCGAAAACAGAGAGGGGAGTGTCAAAGGAGAAGCTTCTGGAAGATTCCATGATCTTCCACCTCGCATTTTGTCCCTACCATTTGTCCATTCCCAACCATCGCACCCTACAGAGGAGAAATTCAGTATGCATCACACCTTGTACACTAGGAAGGTGTTGTGCATCGCACCCTCTGCACTGCGCTTTCAGTATGGTCTAGTTTTGACCATTTATGAGCAGTTTTTAGTGGAGAACTTCTGGGAGATGATGTAATCAGTTGACCTTGTTCCTTTAGGTAGTGAAGCAACAATTTTAGGGACTTAGGAGCCCTCAGTT
>APFE030673560.1:114610-142766 GCA_000404065.3 Pinus taeda | reverse complement strand
ATGATGTAATCAGTTGACCTTGTTCCTTTAGGTAGTGAAGCAACAATTTTAGGGACTTAGGAGCCCTCAGTTTATGGACATTTAGGATTGGTGTTGAAGTGCCCAAAAATGTCTATAACAGTTTCCCCCTAAAGTATGAGGTCGTTAATCTTTCTGATGTCGAGTGAAATGCTATACTATGAGGATCCAAAGCTTTTTCGAGCTGGGAGGTGACCTGTAATAAGATACAATACAATACATTATTTTGAAAACATTTTTTAATGATCTAGCTGAGGTGGGCATTCCCATCAGCTTTATAAATTCATTTTCATGTACATATGACAGACAATCATCTGTGTGACAGACTGATGATATGGACTCATCATCCTTTGATTTGGATGATCATCTGTTCAGAAATGATGTACACTTGATGTCTTTATATTCCTGAATATATCGCAGCCCGGATGGATGAAAATAGATCCGGGGTCTTCAAAACTCGTTCAATCTTCACTCGAAGTACAATTCGATCCATGTGAAAAATGTTCTGGAGTCAAACATGGAAAGACATCGCTTGATTACCAGCCAATGATGTAAGTTGTTAACAGGCGCGAGAGGAATCACCAATAATGACAATGATCCTCAAGGTACTACTACAATTCACGTGGTGTGAAAAAGGACTTGGCGTCGAACACCTCGTAAAATCTCTCGGTCGAAGGCCATTGATGTAAACCTGTCACCAAAAGTGAGAAACTTGCCATTGAGGCATTCAAGCTTCAAAGTACTGAAAGGGTTGTTCCTATGTCAACTTCTTGGATAATGAGCTGATGTCGACAAGAAGTGACCCGTCGTAGGAGGGCCTTAGTGAATCCCACATCAACGACATGGAACGAAGCAAATGATTTTGGAGGTGAAAATAATATGACGATACAGGGTTCAGGGTGACGATCATGATGGAATGGAGCATGAATGTATTGCAGTGGGTGAGACACAGGTGAATTGTCTGAATGACTTCTCTTGAACATATCAGCGACACTAAAGATGGATTGGTAGCATTAACCCCAAAGATGGATGGTGTGATGGACAATGGTGATGACCAGTGAACGGAACAACCCAACCCAACATGGAAGGAAAGTGTCATGTTCAAGAGCGACTTGCTACCAATAAAGTTTTTTCAATTTTTCTTCCCAATTTTCCCCAGTCATTGCTGACCAGTACCTCTTTATTTTTGTCTAGCTTGAGGAGTATAACATATGCTTGTTCTATAATCCGCCCTTTGGGCGAACCTGTCGCTATATTTTAGCGAGCCTAACGACAGTGAAACTCATTCTCATCCATGCGGATGAGTTTGTCGCTATTTGGTTTTAACGAGTTTAACAACAAAGATAACTCGGTCAATTTCAATTTTAAAGAGTTTGAAAGAAACGAAAGGAGACTCCAACGATTCTTTTTCATCATCCAATCCCTTCAGTCCGAAAAAGCGTAAAAGAATACAAAAGGGATTAATTTTTGATAGTTTTAACGAGCCGAACAAGACAAGCGCTCAATCTTTTTGTGTAATAATCCCTCAGGTCCAAAAAGAATAAAATCTAGAGGAGGGATAGCACTTCTGATGAATTTAACAAGCCAGAGAGGCCAATTGCTCGACAATCTTTTCATATTTTACGAGTCAGTTGAAAAGAGCTTAAAGAAGACTCGTTTTTAAGGAACGAGTGATAGTTTCGAGTAGCAGCTGATTCCAGGTAAGATTTGGATTTTTCCAATCACAGTAGTGTCACAAGGATGGCTAATAGAATCACTCTTCACAGATGTTCCTCGAAGGGGTAAACAATCATATGGGGGTGAATGATTGGCTAAAAACAGAGTGGAGATGATGATGAGAACATGACCAAGGCTCAAAAGCTGGCAATAAGGCATTCACAATGGTTATTTACCGGTTCATCTTTTAATGAGCTTAAACACTGGGGGAAACATTTGCTCATGAATTATGTTTATCTTCTAACGAGCTTGAAATATGCGCTAAAATGCTCGGGTTTATTTTTTAATGAGCTTGGACCCTGTGGTAACATTGCTCACCAGTCGTATGATAAGAATGTCTCATTCAAGATGCTATTTTGAAGGGGCTTACATCTTTCAAGCTTTTCCCCAAATCCTTTCTTTATGCAAGTTAGGAAACGACTAGCCTTACAGGTTTAAAGGGTTATAGGTCCTAAAAATTTAAAAATAAATAGTCATTCTTTGCTTGCATCCGGAAAGGTTTGCATGCCCGCAAGTATAGCAAAATATTTCTAGGTTACCAAGAAAGTTCCATTTGTGTAGCAGACATAAAGCTTCCTTGGCGATGCCTACCAAAATAGACAAAGGGGAGTGGTGCGACCGCATGCCACTAGCATAACCTTAACGAAGGTATCTTATTCCAGCCTAATCCCATTTTCCTGTAAGGATGGGTTCATCAGACTAGTCATATATCCTCCACGGAAACCTACTCTATACCCAAGGTTTTCCTGCCAAAACAGACTAGGGTGAATGCCCCCTAGGTTTCAGTCACATCCTCCTGAATCACTCGCGCTCATCAGGTGGATGGACTAGGGATCGATGAGACATTCCTTGTGTGAAAGACCATTGAGGGATGGCATTTGACTATTTACGATGTCTGAACTGGGGAATAACATTTGGTCCACGAGCTTGACCATTCTACCTTCGTGCAAAAAACACATTACTCTAAAGAGTGAGGAGACGATGGCTCCCATGCAATAAATATAGTCGCGTCAAAGGAGTAGATTATAATCTAATGGTCCTTGAAATACCATTACGTTCATGTGAACAATTTTCCTTCTCAAAGTAATGGGAACATTTGGAAGGATCCCTAAAGGTCGACTGGTTCCTTTGTCGAAGCCTATCAGATTTCTCATTTCAGGCAAAAGTGATGGCAAACCAAGCGATTTCCAAGCAGTTGAGGAAGGGATACTCATAGAAGCCCCTTAATAGATGATGGTACCAGCCATGACCATTTTGTAAGATTGTACAATGATTCTAAATGGTACACTAGCTGGAAAATGGGGTCTGCCTAGTAGATTCCAGTCGAAGGAAACGACTAGGTTGCTTGGTGGTGGGACCGAATAGACGGCCGGATATGAGTCTGATGAAATTCCTTCCTGTGATAAAGGAACAGGTGGACTGCCCCCAAGTTCATCAGATTTTTTGCTGATGAAAAGAATTTGAACGGTGTCGTTCTCCTTCTCTTTAGTGGCAGTATCATTCGAAGATGAACACTCTGAAGGCAAGATCAGGTCAGCTGTCGTCTCAACCTTTTGACTTTCATCTGGTATGGATTCAGAGGGTTCATTTTCAATGATAGATGCTTCGGCCGACCACAATGATGAGCCAAATGGATTTTCAACCAGTCGAGGACTTGGCAAGAGTTTTTTATATCCAGGAGGAAGCCGCAGTGGTGAAACAAGACGGTCATCAAAAACTCTTTTAGCCTCGTCAAGGAAGGGACAATGGTGGACGGCATGATTGCCTTCACACAACTTACAAGGAAATCTAGGATTCCTTTTTTGTCCATGCGCTTCACTTTCACTGGTTGATGGTGTGCATTCAACATGATCGTCAGAGGTTGATGCCACCGGATTGTGCAAACGAGGAGACCAGTCCCTTAAGATCTGAGGGATGCAGGGACAATCTCGGTGAAAGTGGTCTCCATTGCAAATGACACAAGGGGATTTAGGTTTTGATTGTGCGGTGTGAGGATTTTCGCTAGATGATGCTTGGTTTCCCCCTTTTGATTTTGGTTCCTTTTTCTCTTTCAGCTTCTTCTTCTTCTCAGTTACTTGATTTTTAGCTTTATCGACTTTATGAAGCAAAGAGGAAGGAGGAGAGAGAGAATCAAATGAAGTAGAAGGTTGGAAGGAAACTCTAGTGTCATCTAGTTGCTGACTTGACTATTTAGGAATTACAGGATTCTGAACGACAGAGGTAGAGAAGAGCCAGACAGGCAAACCAATTGTCAACCCTGGAAGTGACAAAGTGGCCATATGGGATGCACCAACATCTCCCCAAGAGGAGAAGGGACTAGGATTTCCTCCAAGGGGAAATCGTTGGTTAGTAGACTCCATTTTCTCAACCTAAAGATCAAGGGGGAATTTGTGATTTTATTCTGATTAAAATAAACTTTAGACGCTTTGACACAACTTGTTTTTTCAATTTTAAAGAGTCGAGAAAAAACAAAAGATGACTCTAGTCGCCTTCGATTTTTATTGATCCGGAAGTGACAATGGCTCAAAGGACCTTTTCCTTTAAGGATTTTGAAAAGGAGAAAAATGGACTTATCTAGAGATCTAAGTAGAGAGGATTACTAAACCAATCGCAAAACTACAGAATACTTTTTACAGTACGGCATTCAATCTTCCCAAATGCTGTGTTCAGTGCATTGCGATCGATAGGGTGACAGACATAGCTTCCTAAGGATAAAGGATGTAGCCTATTGTGGTCTCCCAATATATACTCGACGGTACGTGGGAGCACAAGTCCGTACTGGCACTTGCTGTCTTAGAGTGGAGGAATCACCCAACCAACACTGAAAAAAATAGTTACCAAGTTTTACGACGCCAAAATACGTCTCTAGCCTAGACCTCTAGACGTTGTGTGTTAGGTTCCAAAATGTTGTTAGATTCATTAAATTTATTTTAAGTTGACCTTGCTTAAAAATTTTCCTTTCAGGTTCACCACGTGATGTGTATACAATTCCTAAAATGCAGTCTAAGATGATAAACAAACGTTTAATCTTCTTTCGACAATGAAAATCCTAGCTACTAAGGAAAGAAAGTTAAGAATCGTTCTGTAAAGAGTACAGAGCACACGCTAAATGCACTGTCCTAAATCAAACCAAGCAGTCAAAATGCAAATGCACATGCACGTATTTGTTTTCAGCCTTCTTAATGTATGAATGATGATATGAAAACTATGTGCAAATCTGAATTACTTTTAAAGCGACAATACTCAACAAATTTCTTTTAAAAATGGAGTGAAGGTAAGAGAGGCACTTTGCGATTTTGAAATGAAAATTGCTTTTCGACACTTTAAAAACTACTAATTCAAATCATATGCAATAGTAATTGTATAATCAGCTATCAAGAACAATGGGATTGTCTTCTAAAACTGAAAATGATAGCTACGACACTTTTAGATCCAGAAACGACAGTTCAACTATGCTAGTTTTTTGCAAAAGAGAACTGAAAATGGTGCATAATACATAAAAACACTTACAGTTCTTTGCACTAAGGAGGTGGAATAATGCAAGAGAAGGGGGTTTTCATAGAGATACACTAACTATGGACAAAAAAACTCCTGAATAGGACTGAAAACGGTGAGAAAAAACTACAGTCTGAAGGTAAAGTTAACCTTCCCTAACCATTGCACCTGTTACACAGTCAAACCAGTATGCAACGCACCTAATACACTCGGGAAGTGTGATGCATATAGTCTTCCTTGAAGGCAGGGTGTGATGGTACTAGTGTGAGACTTTAAACAAGTTTTCATTCACAGTTTGCAATTCAGTTCAGGGATTTAGGCCGAGTAAGTAATGTTTAGTATATGTAAAACACAGGGGTGATCTAAAGAGGTTACTAGAGCCACCACTTATGGAAATTAGATTGTTTGCAGATCGATTGTTTAATTCATAAAAAAAACTCGGAGATAGACTGAAGCAACATTGATCTACTTTACATTTGTATAACAAATGTAGTTCGAAGGCTAGCTGGCTTGGCTTCAGGCTCTGTCTATAAGTTTATAAAAGAAACAAAGATAGATAGGCTAACAAACAATCTAGTCACTCCCTAGCGGAGTCTCCATTTTGTTACCAGGACTAGTGTCCACTCAGATGCTGTGATTCCCACTAAGATGGGTGGCTATCTTAGAAACAAACAAGTAAAGTCTACTTTCATTTTCCTTTATGAAAATAGACAAGAGGGGGACCAAGGAGACCAACCTTAGTTTTGCGCTTGATTTCCTCTCCTTTGTGATAGAGCATTGCCGCTTCTACTTTGTCTTCCCAGCTTCAAAGAGCACCTGTGGAATCACAACAACATACTACTATCGAAGAACAAAGATCTATATTCATAAATAACACAGGACCAGATGTGTGTTTAACTCAATGCATATATAAACAAGATACATAAGAATATGGGAGGGAAAAACTTGAATAGCTTTTATAAGATGAAGTCAGTAAGAGGATTTACAATATATTTTCTGACCCAACATCATCCTCCGAGCTAGAAAACCCTTCTTCACCTCAAAAATCTTAGATCACCCAACACTTACGAATGTACACAGAAACCAACAAAACTTCTCTATAGATACAAAATTCTAGCCTCTGGATCTCTGTGATGAGGGATCCATATATAAATCGATTATACGGGAGGTGAGTCATATTCTGGGGTCTTATTAGTGTCCTCTCTCTTGAGATTTCCTTCTTCACTTGGAGATGATGATCTCTTCTCATACCTGGTGAAAACAGAGAGGCAAGTGGTAGAGGGGGAAAGCTTCTGAAGATTCCATGATCTTCCACCTGCTTTTGTCCTGCCATTTGTCCAATATCCCGACCATCGGACCCTACAGAGCAGAAATTTAGTATGCAATTGCACCTTGTGACTAGGAAGGTTGATATGCATTCGCATATCCCTCTGCAATGGGCTTTCAGTATGGTCCAGTTTTGACAATTTTTGAGCAGGTTTTTGGAAGAAACTTCTGGGGATGATGTAATCAGCTGACCTTGTTCCTTTAGGTAGTGAAGCAACACTTTTAGGGACTTAGGATCCCTCAGTTTATGGAAATTTATGATTGGGGTTGAAGTGCCCAAAAATGTCTATAATAAATGGATGGTTTAAATAAAAGCTTGGAAGCTAATATGAATGACGTGGAATCTAACATGGACGGAAAAATGGACAATTTGAAGATGGATTTGACAAAGTTGCTACAAGAAATATTTACTAATCGTGAAAGGGTAGTAAACGAAAAATCATAATGAGAACAAAATAAATCCTAATCATGATTTAATAGACTCTAACATTAGATTGAAGACCTACCATGTTCCAAAGATCAATATGAGGAAGTTTGATGGCAAGGATCTTGTAATATGGATACTACAGAGAGATCAATATTTCGATCTCCATAATGTGCAAAACACACATAGGGTATGCATTACAACTTTATATTTAGAACAAAATCAGTCTGTATGGTATCAATGGCTTTTCTCTTATAAACAAATTTTCAATTGGACAATTTTTAGGAAAGAAATGATAACACATTATCAGTATACAAAAAGAAACATTTTTTTTAGCCAATTGATAAATCTAAAAAAAAAGGGTTCAGTGATGGAGCACATTGAGGACTTTGAAAAATTGAATATAAGGGTAAAAGATATTCTAGAGGAGCATAGGAATGATGTGTTGATAGGGACTTTAAAGGATGAAATCCAACATGAGGTTCGCCTTTAGGAACCTAATTCATTGGAGAAGGAATTCATGTTGGCAAGAAAAATGGAAAGAACAATTATGGCAACTAGGAAGCCTACCACTCACAACTATAAATATGGAATTGTTGTTGCCCCTAGCCTTTCACAACCTACAAGTTTTACACCACAACCATTGGAAGAAAAAAGAGCAAAATGGATTTGTTGTAGTTGTGATAGGAAATACGCTAAAGGTCATAAGTGTTCTAAGAATAAATTATTTTATATATATTATGAAGATGAGGAAGAAAACGGACAAGAAATGTCAAAATAACAGGATATACACCAAGAAAAAACCATAGAGAAAGAATAAATGAATACAACCATATCTTGTAATGCAATGCCTGGAATTACCACTCCTTAGACTATCAAAATAGAAGGACATATCAAGAAGAAAAAGGTAATAGTGTTGATTGATTCGTGGAGTACCTATAATGTTATTTATTGTAAGATAGCCAACGAATTGAATTGCTTCCTATATCCAGCACCAGATTTTCAAGTGATGGTTGCAAGTGGAGGAACCATAAATTCCTTTGGAAAGTTCCATAATATCAAGCTATCCATGGGAGAATATGTATTGAATATCCCAATTCTTTCCATTCAAATGGGTGGTGCTGATGTTGGGCTAGGAGTCCAATGGCTACAATCCTTAGGTACAATAGCTTTTAATTTTCAAGAACTTTTCATGAAATTTTGTTTGGAAGGAAAGGAAGTTGAATTATGGGGTATCGTAGGGAAACTAGGAAAGATAATCACCTCTACCAAAATGACAAATATTATAAAGAAAGAACAATGAGGCATAAATTCGCAATTATGTTCGCTAGAGGTTCTCACATCGAGATCATTTATTTCTCTAGATCTTCAAAAAGCCTTGGGAAATCATTCCAAGGTATTCGAGACTCCTAAAGGCCTCCCACCTATTCGTGATCATGGTCATGATATTCATTTTATTCTATGAAGTGTTCCTCCAAACATCATGCCTTACAGATATCCCTATGCCCAAAAGAGTGAAGTTGAACGTATGGTTGCAAAAATGTTAGAGGTTGGTATAATTCAACCTAGTCGAAGTTCTTTCTCTGCTCCAGTAGTATTGGTGTACAAGAAGGATGGATCATGGCGCATGTGTCTGAATTATAGGGAGCTCAACAAGCTCACTATTAAAGATAAATTTCCTATTCCTGTCATTGATGAATTATTGGATGAATTACATGAAGAAATTTACTTCACCAAGTTCGGTCTTCATTCAGGATATCATCATATCAGAATGAAGACTGAAGAAATTTTGAAAACAACATTTAGAACTCATGAGGATCATTATGGATTTTTTATTGATGCCTTTTGGCCTTGCCAATGCACCTTGTACATTTCAAGGTTTGACGAGTTCCATTTTCAAACCCTTCCTTAGAAAATTTGTGTTAGTATTTTTTGATGATATATTAATCTATAGTAAGTCTTGGAAGGATCATGTTCAACATATTGACAAGGTGCTCAAACTATTGGAGGAGAAACAATTATATGCAAAAGCCTCCAAAAGTTTCTTTAGAGTACAAAAGGTTGGAATATCTGGGTCATATTATATCTCATGAAGGTGTTAAGGTAGACCCTAGCAAAATTAAAGCCATTAAGGAATGGAAAATCCCCACATCCATAAAGCATCTATGAGGATTTCTCGGGTTGACGGGGTATTATCACAATTTTGTTAAGAATTATGAGAGAATATCAGTGCCTCTAACAAAATTACTAAAGAAAGATGCATTTTCATGGACTCTAGAAACAATGAAGGCCTTTGAACATCTTAAAGAGGCAATGTGCCAGGCACTGGTCTTAGCTATGCCAGATTTAATAAAAACCTTTATTGTCAAATTTGATGCCTCACGAAAAGGAATTGGTGTTGTTTAATGCAAAGAAGGAACACCCATTGCTTTCAAAAGTCATCTAATCAAAGGAAAGTATTTACACAAAGCTATTTATGAGAAGGAAATGTTGGCAATACTAAATGCACTTAATAAATGGTAACCTTACCCAATGGGAAGACATTTCAAGTTGAAAACAAATCATGATAGTCTTAAATATGTTTTAGAAAAATGATTATCTTCAGAAGAGTAGCAAAAATGGGTCACAAACATGTTAGGTTATGACTTTGAAATCATCTACAAAAAAGGGAAACAAAATGTTGTTGCAGATGCACTCTCAAGAAATGATAAGGATGAGGAAGCATTGTTTTGTGACATTTCTATTATCCAACCAAATTGGATAAACGTAGTAAGAGATGAATGGAAGAATGACGAAGAAGTGTGGGAACACATTCAAAAGTTGCAGCAAGATCCTAGTACATCTGATACATTTAGCTGGAAAAATGATTCGTTATGGTATAAAGATCACTTATACCCCTGTAAGAATTCCCAACTCAAACAAAAGATTCTTTTGGAATTTGCACACCTCTGCCTTTGGAGGGCACTCAGGATTTTTAAAAACTTACCACAAGGTTAAGAAGGAATTTTTTAGGGATGGTTTTAAATCTGATATTCAAAATTTTGTGGTGGAATGTTTGGTTTGCCAACAAAATAAAGTTGAGACAATTAAGACCTGTCCGTTACAACCTTTATCCATTCCAAGTCAACATTGGAGGAGGTTTCAATGTATTTTATCACAAGTTTACCCAAGTCCGAAGGAAAGAGTGTCATCATGGTGGTAGTTGATAGACTTACCAAGTATGCACACCTTTTTGCATTATCTCGTCCATTTAAAGCCAATACATTTTCCACTGCATTTATGGAAACAATTCAAAAGCTACATGGAAAGCGAAAGGTTATTGTAAGCGACAGAGATCCCATTTTCATTGGAAATTTTTAGACATAAATATTTTCTTGTTTGGATACTCATTTAGCTCATAGATCATCTTATCATCCCCAATCTAATGGGAAAACTGAGATAGTGAACAAATGTTTGGAATGATATATTCATTTCTTTGTATCTAATAAACAGACATAATGAGTCAAGTGGTTGTCCATAGCAAAATGGTGGTATAACACTTCCTTCCATACTGCAGCAAAAATGACCCCATTTATGGAACTTTATGGATATCATCCACCATCAATCACATCATATTTAAGAGAAAATTCTAAGGATCAAGCAGTGGAAGATCACGTCGAGCATCAATAACACGTTCTCCAACTCTTAAAGAATAACTTCACTTCAGTACATAATAGAATGAAACAACAAGCATATCAACATCGCAATGAAAGAATTTTTAGTGTAGGTGACTGGGTATTTCTACGACTACAACCATACAAACAAATGTCCCTCAAGCAAGCTACGAAGGATAGTAAATTATCACCAAAGTATTATGGTTTGTACAAGGTGTTACAAAAGATTGGTACTATGGCATACAAATTGGAGCTTCCTGTATCTTTACGAGAGCACCCAATTTTCCATGTGTCATGCTTAAAGAGGATTATAGGTGATAAGCTTCCAGTTCAAACAATATTACCATAACTTGAAAAGGAAAAATCATATTGGAACCTAAAGCAATCACAGAAAAAAGAAATCGACAACTATGAAATAAATCAATTTCAAAGTATCTCATCAAGTGGAAGAACTTACCCACTGAAGATTCCACATGGGAGGATGAGAATTTTATACAGAAGCATCCAAAACTACTCAGGCATTGAGGACAACACATTTTTGAAGGAGAGGGGCATGTTAGGTCCCTATACTACTAGTGTAGCCCCTTATTGTTATTAGTGCAACCCCCTTATTGTATTGTTGTGCCCATGTAGTCCCCATATTTTTATTGTTGTGCCACTTAGAAGCCCACTATTTTTATTGTTGTGCCCTTAGAATATTATTATTATGCCGACTCTGATTATATTGTGACCCCTTAGACTCCTATATATAGAAAGGAGGTCTTGTCATTTGTATCATCCAAGAATTATTCATTTGTGTAATGTAAAGGAGGGTGCCCCCTCGAAGAAGCTGATTTTGAAGTCTTTGATCTATCTTTTCTTCTATTTTGTGAGTTGGTTGCATAACAAGCATGATCCTTGTTGTCATATTCCTACAACTTATCTTTAAGATTAAAAATATTTTTCAAAGAAAGATCAAGTTTTGTTCTCAAATCAAAAATTTCTTCTAACCTGACTTCTTTTGAATCAAGAACTCCATCTGACATTTTGAACACACTTTTAGGGATAGGATTACCTGGTAGATCCCTTGATGAAGAATATTCATTTGGTATTTCTTCATGAATTTCTTATAGGTTATCCCACACTTGCTTTGTAGTTGTATAATGCATAACCTTATTTAATGTTGAATCAGTTATGCTACAAAAGATGTCACTCAAAGCCTTACTATTCACTCACACTTCCTCATCTGATGGAGGAATTTGGTGTAGACATTACATACTAGGTACCAAACCTCAAGACTCATTAGATTAGACTTCATATTTTCTTTCCATTATTGATAGTTACATTTTCTCATCATATGCACATCTGCATTGTCCATTGTTTCTGACTTGTCTTGATTTTATGCTTCTAGAGGCACCTTTTTTTAATCTGTTTTCTCTTTAGAGTGCTTACTGTCACTTTTACCCATAAGTGCAAGTTCGGTTGTTTTACTGTCATCATCCCTATCATTATTTCATAGAAAAGGAAATGGATCACAGCTAGAACAAAAGCCTGCACCTGATAATTCTTTGTTACCATATTATTCATTCTTGATCAATAGAAAGTGGGGTGCTCCCAAACTTGAGTATTTTCCAACATCTGTAATTGTCACTACATCTGATATATCATTTTCAAAGTTCTCAATAAAAATATCCTTTTCTTCTAGGGCATCAGACTCATTACTTCTTCTATCTTCAAATGCCATAAGTAAATGAAATTATTGATCAGACTCACCTTCTTCACCATTTTAAAGACCATAACTATCTTCATGTGTATAAAAACTTCTCTTGTTTTCATACATTCTCCTATTTATTTTTGTAGTTTCTTTCCCTTTCTCATGATTTTTTGTATAGGGACACTTAGGAGCATAATGACCAACAGAACTACAAGCAAAAATTTTGAAGGGAAGCTTACCTCTGAATCTTCTAGTACCCATTTGGAGTTTCTTTATGAATTTTTCATCTTTTTCGTATACATAACCCAATTCTTCCTTTTATTTTTCTTTTGCAGTAGCTTTGAATGCAGCTTCTATGATATCTGAGGAACCCATCTTTCTCATTTCATAGGCTGTTAGAATCCCATGAAGTTGTACAACAAGAATATTCTTCAAGCACTGCATTTATTCTATAGCAGAAACTTTTGAATCATATTTAGAAGTTAGAGACCTTAATATTTTCTCAACCAGTGATGATTCTTTTATTGCTTCACCAAGATTTCTTGAAAAATTCATGATCTCATCTATCTTAAGAAAGAAACTTGTGATACTTTCATCATTGTGTATTGTGAGAGTTCCATATTGAATTCTAAGAGTTTGAATTTTGGCACTTTTTACCTTGGTGTCACCTTCATAACTTTGGATAATCTTGTCCCATATAGCCTTTTTCGTATTTAGCTACATGACTTTGAAAATTTTTTATTTTATAAGTTTCCTAACAGAGAATTGACAATGTTTGCATTGATCTCATATTTCTTCTTTTCTTCTTCATCTGTGGGAATGGAGGATGGATGTTGATAGCCTCCTTCAACGATTTCCCATACATCTGCTCCAAGTGACTGTAAGTACTCTTGTTCTTACCTTCCAGAAAACAAGATTGGTTTCGTTGAACAATGGTGGCCCGATAGATGTTGCCCCCTCTTGATTTTTCATCTTGATGAATCTTGCTTCAAGCCATCAACCTTCCTCCAAAGGACAGGCTTTGATACCAATTGTTGGGAAAAATACTGAGAGGACGGGTGAATCAGTGTTTTAAAAACTCACTAAAACTTTTCTTTTCTTACTCATATTTATGTACAAAAGTTTATTATAAGAAACCTGAGTATATATGCGACTATTATGTAGATAACTAGTGTATATCTAGTAAACAACTTTGTAGTTAATTCATCATCTGTTTAACTTGAATCAATGCATCAGTACATTATTTAGCATTAATTAAGCAATAACCATGTGTAGTATTAAAAAAATAAACCATCACACATAAGAAACACAAATTAACACAAGGATTTTAGGTGGAAACCTAATGTGGGGAAAACCACTGATGTTGTTGTCTTAGTATTCTTTTTATTATAAAGAAAAACTTCTTACAATCTTGTACTGGCGTAGAATCATACTAGCATGCAAACACCCACCTGCAGAAGGCTACAACCTTCTCTCATTCTCTGGCACCCACTAAAAGGGAGCACCTACCCCCTGATATCGTTTACCAGCACCCACTTGAAGGGAGCTCCTAGCCCCTCATCTATTTTATTAGTTACCACTAGAATGAAGCTTCGACTCCCTCACTCAAGGCTCTAATCCTCAGCACCACTGTCGATCACATTTCATAAATTTTCACACCGGATCCACCTGATTCAAAACATCACAACTTGTAGGCCACATTTCATCAAATTTTCAGACTAGACCCACTACCATCATTTAAGCCCAATACCAAATATCAAAACTGAAACTAATCACTACAACAAATCACTCAATTAATGAACCAATTGAATCAACCAACCCAATCATTGAACTAACTTATTCTCAAACAACCAAACTAACTTATATCATTGTAAACTCATTCATTAGTGTACCAGACCACATATTGCTCATCGCTGAGACCAAATCCTATCACTGCAAACACTGATCAATCATATGTTAGAATATATACACTATTGTTGTGAGCCATACCCACGTATGTATGCACTTTCCATGAAGATTACCTGTGTACATATCTCAATACACTAAAAACTAAATTTGTATCTTTGTACTACATAATCAATAACTCAATCACATTCTAAAACCATCACATATTATTGAGCCAAATACATAACCAGATGCTGAATTAATTCACTGAAACAATCACTGGATTTCAATCAACTAATGGAAGTAGAAAAAACTACACCACAACAAATCAAAAACTTCAATGCACAACCACTTATCAATATACCAAGCCATACTGCGTGTATACGCGACTTCCTTGAAGCATACTCATGTATAGATCTTGAAACATTTAACCCTGAAACTGTGTCACTACCATTCTGAAACAAACGTTGAGTCACACAGAGAACCACTGAATAATTATGAAATAATCACAGAACCATCACTGATCTTCAACGAGTTGCGTCATCACTCTTCAACACACCAATCCTCAATCAATTCATCTTCAGACATCACTATTAAGCCCAGATACTCAAGTAAGACTTCATTCACAGACAACAGAAACACATCAAGATTGATTAGACTGATCAAACATCTTATTCAACAAAACCCTAGCTTATATACACGCTTTCCACAAAACACTTTTTCATGTATACGCGCTCTTCAGGAATCAAATCCACGTATATATATGAATTGATGCGCGACTTACCAATATTAAACTATGTATGTACGTGCTTTTCAGGCTGTCAAAACTGCATACAAATATGCAAATATTGACTTATAGCTTCACTGCACATTAGACCTTCATAAAAAAACCCATCTCTCAACATACATAATAAAACATGTGTGAGACATAAATGTTACAAATCAAATCAATGCATTATCAATGTAGTCATTTCAGATCTATTGGATCTGATCCATCATCAAATTCCCAGTTGCATACTTAGTTTGAGATAAAACAATACATTACTAGCCCATTACATGCACACTTGATTCAGATCTAACTATTCATGAACACACCCAAACACTTTGAGCTTCATCTCCTTATATAGCTTAGCCCTTATCCAATACCACACGTCAAAACCACACTAATGCCGATGGTATTCTTTGATGAGCTCAAATATTCCTTGCTGGGCTTAACACCATGGGCCAATACCATAGTAAATACCCTTGGTATTTAGAATACCTTGGTTCAGAAACTGTACGTGCCTTTTGTTCTTCATGCCTGTGTGTGTAAGTGGCTTTGCTTCACACAACTCTCGTATACTTCTTCAAAGTTTATCTTTATCATTCCTTTGCCTCTGAATTGCTTGTTGGAAATACTGAGAGGGGGGGTGAATCAATATTTATTTTCAACTATTACTTTTACAAATTACATCACTTATATTTAGAACACAAAATGAATAATAAGAATAAATTGTTTTATTAATATAATATTTACAATGAATGAAGTACAATATATATAGGGCTCCAACCATAGATGAAGACATTGATCTAAATCCAACCTATTTCCAAGCACCAAATTGGACTTTAGTGAGGCCTCAACCTCTAGGGCTTCGACGCTATCTTAACCAAGGCACCAGCCTTGAGTTTATGAGCACCAACTCCAAGGACACCAATATTATATTTCCCAAGCACCAACTTGCACTTTCCAAGGCAGCAACCTTGTCAATTCTGAGGCACCAAGCCCAAGGGGTCCAACCCTATAGCTTCACTTTGTTAAGATATGTTTTGGTTGTACTTCACGGATCCCAAGGTCTTGTTTACCGATCCCTGTCAATCTTCAAATTCACTATATTCTTCATGCTACATCATCAGTTACAACCTGGTAATATAGAAGGTGTCACCACTTCTCTTCATCATACCCAAGCAAATTCTCCAAGTCACCTCATGATGACATCAATGATGCATCATGGTCTTCAATGTTATCTCCAAGATCTCTTAAGGCTTCTCAAAATATCTTCAATCTTCTTCAAGGTCATTGCATAAATACTTCAATCAAAGTCTCCAAAACCCTTCACTAGTTTTGATTAGTGATGCACTTACTTGTATGTCCTTGACCAAATTCTTCTTTGTTCTTTGTTCCAAGCTCTATTCATTGTCCAATCTTCAAAAGAGTTTCTTCAATATTGAACCTTTTAAATGCCAATCTGAGATCTGCCCAAACCTTTAGCAAGTCTACCCCTCAGGATCACAGTCTATCATTATACACCGAGAAAATCTGAGCTTGAAGCTATTCTTTTTTCGCTGTCCAGGGTCCAATTCTACTTCAAACTATGAACTCAAACTTAATCCTTATTGTTGTAGCAGCCTATCAATATCCAACGAAATTCTGTTATGAGTGTCTTCCACAAATCCGAGATAAAGAAATATTGATCGAGCTTCTTCCCAAGTAATTGTCTGAGGCCTTGAAAGGTATCCAAAGTCTGTTGCCTGAATTATGGCAAGACTATTTTCTGTCCCAAAGTCTTCTTCCATAAAAAACCAAGGCACAAGACTCTGAAATCTATCCATAGGAGATTGTTCTTGAAAGAATGTCTATCCGAGCCACACAAGATTGTCAAATAATGATTTGTGCTTCTCCAAAAGGTGAAAGAGGTCCTAAGATAAAGATATATTTATTACAAATAATCCTCCAGAGGTGGTTGTCACAAGTTCTGTTCTTCTATCCTTAAGTCTGAACTCTTTAAGAATATTTTAATCACTGAAAATGCTCAAATTGTGATCTTAAAACATCCTCCTCGACCTCCTAGCTGTTTGGTCCTTTTTCTTTGTGTTTTCACTGCAATTACTTGACAAAAACAGAGGTCCGAGCCTCTCTTTATATACCCTTTCCGTCCTTGAAATGAACAGTCATGTTCTCTATTTGGAGGTCGACTTGTGTAGGTTGCTCAGGTCAACTCCATGTCCAGATTTAATAAAATAACTTCAAAAATTCATAACTTTCAAACCACTTGGAGTTTCGGGTTGTGTAATAGCTCATTGGAAAGACAAAATTATGCTCTAAAATATGGTGTAGGTCTCATAATGAGATTCCGCCTCTAAGGAGGTGAAAAGTAATTTGAAATGTGACTGATTGTTATTTAGTGCAGAAATGATTGTGACAATACAAGCTTCTTCTTTGTCACCAAGTGTTTTTAAGTGAGGTCTCCACTTGTTATGTCTTTAATCATCATGCCATCAAGTGATCTCCAATTCCTTCATTTTCCATGTCATCAAATGTAATGTCACCATATATGTCATCATGATAGTGTAATGACCCATTATGAACAATAGGCATCTAGGACGAAACTTCTTCTTAGCGGCTTGACATCTTCATTCATGATATCCTTGTCAAATAAGAGTTTTAACTATCATTAGCCATCTCAGTAATATTGACATATCAGTCAATGCCATATTAACATCAATGACAACCTAGATTAATAATGCTATGCCTTTGACCAAACTCTTTGTTGCATGTAGACACATCCTGTTGACATGTTCATCAAGTAGGTTGTCATCAATGACAATGCATTAGTCATAATGCCAACAAACTCTTGTTGTTCCATCTCCTAGGGTTAGGGTTTTCATTGTTCAATGTTTATCTTTGTTATTCAATAATAAAAATACCCTTGAGCCTGGTTGTAACATAGTCATAGGCATGTAGCCGCTACATCTCATCTCAAAGATAAGCTACCATCGCCCGAGCTAGTTTATTTCCATTATATATGTAATCATCTTTTAGTTCTTTGATATTAATGAAATGAAGATCTATTTTTGTTGCATCTCCGTGTTGATGTTTATATTTGTATCTTTTTTGTTTATGCATAAGTTCGGATCATTGGGTGACATGTCTATATAGATAGATGGACCCTTACGGGAGGGGTGGGATAATGTGACTGATTCCACATGCTAGCACTCCTGTTGTGACTTGGGCTAGAAGTATTGGGGTACCTTCGCCTTAAAGATTAGGATGTCATGGTGGTAGGCACCAGATTGGGTCACTCATGAGGATTTTACAGGGGGTGCACATCGAAGCGAATTCTTCAATCCCCAACACCATTAGTCTCAGTATAGATAGAAACATAGGAGAAGATAGAAGTCTCTGTCGTCGCACCTAGTTCTTCCCCTTGTTGTCATTGGATTTTTGAAGGCCAAGTGTCATGGAACCCTTGGAACTTCAAAGGGAAGTTCTTGAAGGGAACGACCGACCTGGAACCCTTGGCATCAAGAAAGAACTTATTGTTGCGACACCCTTGGAACTTCAAAGGGAAGTTCTTAAAGGGCATGACTCAATTGGCACCGTTGGCATAAAAAAAATCATTGAGATATAATTAAGATAAGGTAATCATACCAATTTGCATAATGAAGTAAGTGTCATTTTAAAACCAAGTAAACTAAATCAAGAGTAAATCTTGGGGTAAAGGGGGATTAGAAAGAAATAAAATATTGGACCAATCAAGTATCTCAAATTTAGGTGTTTTCAATATTGATGTGCTTTTAATTATTATGCAACTTCATAAAGGATGTGGTTAATGATTGACTAGTATCAAATGGATTGTCTAATTGCTTATTTTTCAATGTCGTATCTTAAACTATATCACTTCATATTTCATTAAATATCATATGGTTCCTATATCTAGAACTTGTTGCCTTAAAAAAATTACATCATAGGGAAGGTCCCTACATAAGTCAAATAGAAAGGGGATAACCTACTCCAGATTAGCCTTCCAAGTCCAATTCCTTTGACACCAATGTTTGCACAAAGACATAATGAAAAAATGAAATATACAAGCAAAGTAGGTAAGCAAGAGGCTCATGACCTCCCTAAAGAAGACTTATGCTAATGACATTGTCTTTCAGAATAATCACATCATTGAGATTTGGTCGACGTTTCAAACCATGTGATCCTCAAGACAAAGGAAGAATTATGCTCAAGCACATTCAAATTATACAACCTAAATTGAAAGACAAGTCTTCTCTAGCATCTCTAATTTAGTCATGAATTTTCCTTCTTGTGCTAATATAGATGCTAATTTAACTATAAATTTTCTTTCTTGTGTTAATATGGTTTTTAGTATGTTAACATTCAATATAATTATTATTAATACAATTCAAACCCATAATACATTTTTGTTAGGAACCACAAACATTGTTCCGAACAACAAACATGGTTACAAACCACAAACATATATGTTTATATATATTTATGTCAATTAAACGATGAATTTTATTTTTGGGTAAACATTTTTCATAGATTTGTAAAAAAAGATTAAGATATAATAAAAATGAATTAAATATAACAAAAACACAAAAATAGTATTTATCAAAATTAAGTATATGTTTATATATATTTATATTTAATTACAAATATTTAACTTTTATATTAATATTTGGTAAAATAAAATTAAGAATATTAAATATAAAAATAAATTAAAAATAAAAATAAAATGATAATATTTCACAAAATTAAATTATATTTATAATTATTTATAATTAAAATTATATATTATTTCTATTTCTATTTCTATTTAGTTACAATTAATTTTCAATAAAATTTACATATGAAAAACAAGTTTTTGAAAAACTAAAACACATCCATTCAGCTTAAAAAGTACTATTTCAATTAATTTCAGTAAACAAATTACTTTAATGGGAAAAAATACTTATCTCATTTGGAATCTCTTGATGTTATAATCTTAATATTTAAAATAAAAAGATATGTAACTAATTTTCATATTTAATGAAAATATAATTGTAAGTTTTTTTAATGAAAATATCTTTTAAATATAAATTTAAAAAATATAGGAAAAGCATATTCACTCTATAATATTTTACTCCATTTTACTTAAATTGCAAATTGAAAATTTTAATTTCTCGTACTACCACACTGTTAGTGTCACACGGTTCTTCTTCAGCATCTTTGCTACACTCGGCGGCACCTGAAGTTCGTAACTAGATTTTATGGATACCTCTCGAAGCCTTGGAAGACCACAAAGGCCTTCTATACCTCTCAAATTATCACACCTGAACAAGTACACCTCTGTGAGTGTCTTGGGTAATGTTCCAATCTCCACAAGATGAATACACTCCTCTAAGATCAATTTCTCAAGGTTGGGGTATAAAACGTTATCATGGAATAGCTCTGATGTGTGGATTATGGGGCAACCAACCAATTTCAACCAACTCAACTGACTCAATAGTTTAAGCGAAGCCGGCAAACACTTCAACTCCCTGCCATACCCAACACGCAATTTCTTCAACTTCCTTAAGTCACCCAGCAAAGGAATCGCCGTGTCCAGCAAAGGGTTTCCTATCCACAACACTTCTAAATCACTGAGGAGTTCAATCACACTTGGCAATTCTTTCTTCAAATTTGTGCCCCTCAACTTCAGTACTTTTAGGGACCTTTGGTGCCCCAATTGCGAGGGCCATACTTCAACCGTTTTACAGCCAGAAAGATCCATATGCTCAAGTGTTATTATATTTCCAAATGTTTTGCTTGAGATTCTTAAATTAGAACAAGAGGAAGCATCAAAATATTTAAGGCTACTTAAACTCCCAAAAGAATCTGGCAGCTTCTTGAATTTCTCGCAGTCACACAGATTGATGTGGTGGAGGTTCGTCAACCTGCCTAAGGAATCTGGCAGCATCTCCAATTCCTTGCAGCCAAGTAGGTTCAAGACGTGGAGGTTCCTCAAGCTGTCGAAGGAATCTGGCAGCCTCTCCATTTTCTCGCACGAGTTTAGGTCCAAGCTGTGGAGGTTTGTCAAGCTGCCGAAGGAATCTGGTAGCCTCTCCAATTTCTCACACCACCTCAGGTCCAACCTGTGGAGTTTCGTCAACCTGTCGAAGGAATCTGGCAACCTCTCTAATTTCTCACATACCAACAAGTCCATGCTCTGGAGGTTCATCAAACTACTGAAGGAATCTAGCAGCCTCTCCAATTGATAACATGCATGTAGCTTTATGCTGTGGAGGTTCGTCAATCTGCCAAAGGAATGAGGCAACCTCTCCAATTTCTTGCACCCATGCAGGTCCACTTGGTGGAGGTTCGACAAATTGTCGAAGGAATCTGGTAGCCTCTCCAATTTGGTGCATCTAGATAGGTCCATACTATGAAGGTTTGTCAAGCTACCGAAGGAATCTGGCAATCTCTCCAATTTCATGCACACTGACAGCTTCTCTAATTTCATGCACACTGACAGCTTCATACTGGAGGTTCGTCAAGCTGCCGAGGGAATCTGGCAGCATCTCCAATTGATAGCACCCACTCAGGTCCAAGCTGTGGAGGTTCATCAAGCTTCCAAAAGAATCTAGTAGCCTCTCCAATTTCTTGCACCAACCAAGGTCCAAGCTATGGAGGTTTGACAAGCTGCCGTAGGAATCTGGTAGCCTCTCCAATTGATAGCACTCATGTAGGTCTATGTGATAGAGGTTCCTGAAGTTGCCGAAGGAATCTGGCAACCTCCCTAATTGCTCGCACCCATGCAGGTCTATGTGGTAGAGGTTCCTTAAGTTGTTGAAGGAATCTGGCAGCCTCTCCAATTGCTCACACCCATGTAGGTCCATGCAGGTCTATGTGGTAGAGGTTCCTCAAGCTGCCGAAGGAATCTGGCAGCGTCTCCAATTTTCTGCACCCACTTAGGTCCAAGATGTGGAGGTTCGACAAGCTGTGGAAGGAATCTGGCAGCCTCTCCAATTTATGGCAATATTGCAGGTCCAAGTTGTGGAGGTTCGTCAAGCTGCCTAAGGAATCTAGCAGCCTCTCCAATTGAAAGCAACAATACATGTGATGGAGGTTCCTTAATTTACCAAAAGAGTTTGGTAATGATTTCAATGAAGGCATGCGTAACACCAAGGCCCTCAAGGAGTTCAGATGACCGAATTCTTTTGAAAATTTAGCAAGGAAGGAAGAATGAATGACGATCCTTTCCAGGTGCTTTAGCTACCCTATGGACTTTGGAATGCTCGAGAGGTAGCTTACATTTATAGTGACGACAATCTAGACTGCATCTACAAGATAACCACGCAGGAGCAAGATTTGGTAAATCCAACCGCGGATGGTCGAATATCATGGGAGCCTAAAAGCTCCTGCACATCAGATTTTGATGAAGTGATAGAACGATGGCAGAATCGGTTACACGAGGTAACCATGCTCAACTATTACATGATGACAAGGTCGTTGCGTTGTGTGGCAACAAAGGTAAGAGATCTGCCTACGTATGATAGGTTGACCGAGGTGGATGATTTCCTGAACAAATTTGAAAGAGAAGTACTAGAACAATAGCATTTCGATGCTCTGAAATGGGTACTATGCACTACACTCGCAAGATGGTGGGGTACGCACCAAAGAAGTTTTGAGGATTGGCGCGAATGTAGAAGGATGATACGCATGCGGTTTGGGAAGCCTCAAATGCGGTTAACAGACAAGTATGACAGACGAGATGATCCACATGCACACCTCGCAAAATGGACCAAGGTCTACAGGGAAGAGCCACAACCTGAGTGGGTGCACCTATTCTGTCATACCCTGGATATTATACCCATGAATTGGTATATAGAAACAGAGCTCTTCCATGGCACGAGTGAATGGAATGTCCTGCGCGAAGGATTCTTGTTAACCTTCACGTTTGAGGATCACTGGTACGATTCTGTTAATGATGCACTACAAGCAGTAAAAGAAGTTATCTTCAAAATACCTTAGGAGCCAATGGAAGTGCTTCAGTTGGAATGGGCGACCCAGCTGAGCTATGCGCTGGAGTGTTACAACGTAAACATCGAGGAAGATGATGAAGATCCACGAAAAGTTAACATTCCAGAAACTGAAGGCTATCGTGAGATTCAAGGACCATTGATTGAAGATCTTGACATCACCGCGCCGGTAAAAACGATGCAGGTAAACATTGGGACAGAGGCCGAACCGAAGTATGCAATGCTCGATGACTATTGGGATGATGGCACGGTGGATAAGGTCGCTGAGTTACTCTACGAGTACCAAGACTTAAAGGGGATCATTGGTGATTTATGGATGATCAAGATCACCTTCAAACCCGACGCGAAGCCGGTTAAGTAGAGGCCTTACTGCTTGAATCCGAAGTACAAGGAAAAGGTTTGCGTAGAACTAGACAAAATGCTCACAGCTGGAATTATTGAGCCGGTGGAAGAATCCGACTGGGTAAGCCCTATGGTAGTATAGAAGAAAAAGCAAAAGGGCTAGATAATAATATGCATGGACCTCAGGAAGTTGAATGACGCTTGTGTACACGACCCATTCCCGGTCCCGTTCACAGATGAAGTATTGGAAAATTTTGATGGACAAGAAGCATATTCCTTCGCCGATGGGTTCTCAGGGTACCAGCAAATCAAAATTGCGCAGAATATAGGAGCAAGACCACCTTCATGACGGAGTGGGGCTGCTTTCAATACAGCGTCATGCCATTTGGGTTAAAGAATGCGCCAGCCATCTTTTCGAGCATAGTTGTAGCTGCCTTCAAAGAATATATCCACAAATTCCTGGAGGTCTATCTAGATGCTTGGATTATATTTGGATTGGTTAAGCACCACGTAGTGAGCTTACGCTTGATGTTGGATACTTGCCGACGACACCAAATTGCGTTAAACCTTAAGAACTGTACGTTCCTCGTTCCCTTTGGGAACTTACTGGGACATGTGGTCTGCAAACAGGGACTAATGGTAGATCCGGCGAATATTGCAATAATTTCAAATTTGGAAGCACCACGAAGTGTTAAACAGTTGCACGCTACCTTGGGACATACAGGGTACTATAGGAAGTTCATCAAAAGATATGCCCAGATCACTGCACCAATGGATAAACTATTGAAAAAAGACGTCACGTTCTGCTGGAATGATGATTGCATGAAGAGCCTGGATGTCTTGAAAGAGAAACTGGCCTCCGCTCCAATCTTGGTCTTCCCAAAATGGGATGCGGAGTTTCATGTCCATGTTGATGCATCATGTATAGCGCTGGGAGCGGTGCTCACACAAGAGGGCAGAGAGGGCTTGGATCACCCTATCACGTTTGCAAGTCACAGGTTGTCCAAAGCAAAAAAGAACCATTCCACAACTGAGTGCGAGGGATTGGCTATGGTGTACGCACTCCAAAAATACTAGCACTATTTCCTAGGAGGACATTTCAAGATGTATACAGACCATTCCACACTAAAATACTTGGTCAATAAGCCTGTGTTGGGGGGCGCATATGTAGGTGGCTCTTATTGTTCTAAGAATATGACTTTGAGGTCGTGGTAAAACCTAGACGCCTGAATGCAGGACCAGATCACTTGTCACCGATTGAGATGGCCGAGGAACCTACTAGTTTGGAGGAAGGATTACCTGACGCACAGCTCTTTGTTGTGCGCGTTGCGGGTAGAAACTTTGAAGATATAATCCACTTTCTGATGACAGGGACTGCGCTGAAGGAATACTCCGTCCAAAAGAAGAAGGAATTGGTGGTGCGCGCATCGCATTTTTCTGTCATCACGGGTCACCTATAAAAAATGGGAAATGATGAGATACTGTGAAGGTGCGTACCTGAATTTGAACAAAGTCAAATCCTCGTGGAAGCACATGGGAGCGCTGCAGGAGGACACTATGCAGGATGAGCGACCACACAAAATATTCTCTGCGTAGGGTTGTGGTGGCCAACCCTTCATCAGGATTCAAAAGCACACTGTAAGGCCTGCGACATATGTCAAAGGACCGGTAAACCATCGCAGAGGGACAAGATGCCTTTGAATCCACAAATGACGCTGCAGCCCTTTGAAAAGTAGGCAATAAACTTTGTAGGACCTATCAAACCTCAGGGAAAAATGGGCGCGTGATACATCATCACCACAACGGAATACCTGACTCGTTGGGCGGAAGCGCAGCCGGTCAAATACTGCACGACTGCTACAGCTGCAAATTTTTGTTTGAACATGTGTTGACTCAATTTGGCTGTCCGAAAATCTTATTGAGTGATCACGGTACACAATTCCTTAATGAAACCATCAACACGCTCACGAAAGAGTTCCAGGTGTATCATCAGAAAAGCACACCATATCACCCACAAGACAATGGGACAGTAGAAGCATTTAACAAAATACTGGAGACTACGCTAACCAAAGTTTGTAATTCACAGTGAATCGATTGGAACCTGTGCGTACTTGTAGTACTGTGGGCTTATAGGACAATGTGCAAGAAACTGACGGGACAAACACCTTTCTGGTTAGTTTATGGCGTGGAAGTTGTCATGCCAATGGAGTATATTGTACCTAGTCTACGCATAGCAGTGCTCACAGGTATGATGGACTGCGAAGCCCTGGAAGAAAGGCTCGCACAGTTGGAAGAACTTGAGGAGGAACGGTTCCTGGTTGGCTTTCATCAATAGGTGCAAAAGCAGTGTGAGAAGGCCTAACACGATAGCCATATTAAATTGCACACCTTCAAGGTAAATGATTTAGTATTGTTGTATGACAGTAAGTTTGATAAATTCCTGGGAAATTTCAAAATGCATTGGCTGGGACCATACGTTGTTAAGGAGGTCACAGATGGAGGTGCGATCTAACTAGTCAAACTAAATAGAGAACCTTTCCCAGGCAAAGTGAATGGCAATCACTTGAAGCTCTACACAGGTGGTCTGACTATCTGATTAGCCAGTAGGCACAGTCTTCGCGCTCCAAGGATCTGGACAAAGGCGCGGGACTATAAAAAAAAAGCAGGGGATACTGGCACAGACACAGAGAAGCACTTCTGATACAAAGGTCTCAGAACAACGTATGCAACAGATCCAGTAAGCAATAGCTCGGTGCGTTACTGACCTCCGCATAGTTCGAGAATAGTTGGAGCGACTCCGCACAAAGATCGTCGTGCCGATAGAGTGACTCAAGGGAAAGTCATGATATTTGTGTTGAAGGAATGTTGGGCATGGAATCCCCCCAAGGCATGTTTTGGGGCTTAAAGCCCAAGTTTTGACCGAATCTTGTTTTAAAGCTCTGCGAATTGCGGGCGCGGGGCGCGAAAGTATGATAGAGTCACAGGGTTGTCCACCCTAATTTTATAATGTAATGTTGACTGGATAGACCTACCCATGGTCCGCGGACCATGGGATTGTATAAATAGAGCGAGGCTCTAAGTGTAAGAAGGAAAAAATACAGAATAGGGAATAGAAGAGAAGCATGAGAAAGTCTAAGTGACTGGGTCGCAGGTTGAAGTGTGTCTTTGGGTTGTAGAGTAGGAGAACGCTCTGCAGCTGAGTGGGCAGAGACCTAGTAGTTCGCAGCTTAGTGTGCGGACCCTTGCATCTGAGTGCGTAAGGCAAGTCGAGTTTGTAACCGTGGAAGGAATCAATAAAGAGAAGTTTTGTTATAATTCTATGTATTTTTTCTTGGGTTAATGCATGATTGATATAATTTGCAAATATACTGTTTATTTACTGTGCGCACCTGTATGAATGGTTTATGTTGTTAAGTATAACTTAAAGCCCTCAAGTAGGCAAAGATAATTAACTAACATTGGAATACAAGTAAGGTCTTGGGTAATAATATAGAACGCGACAACGTGAACATCGAGGAAGACGATGAAGATCCACGAAAAGTTAACACTGACAAAACAAAAGTTATGATTATCAAATCCAAGAAGGACACCTACGCTAATTTTATGTATGACAATAATAACTTGGAGGAAGTGTATTCTTACAAGTACCTAGGAATTGATATTCATCACAAGCTCAACTGGAACTATAGCATTGAGAAAAGGATTAATGGGGGGTGGAAAGTTTACTTTGGTCTTGAAAATAATTTTAAAACAGCAAACCTCATAATGTGGGATAAAAAGAAGTTCCTCTTTGAAACTTTAGTCACTCCTCTTATCTTATATGGATGTGAGGTTTGGGGTTGCAGCATCTCTAGAGAATCCTGGAGAAAGATTGAGCAAATCCAGAAGCGCCTTATAACATATAACCTAAAAATTAAAAGCAATACACCCTACCCTATTCTCCTTATAGAAGTAGGTCTTTCCCCTATCGAAAGCCTAGCTATGACTAGGCTTCTATTATACAAGCACAAGCTCAATAACATAGGAGATCATAGACTTCCCAAGCTAGCTTTAAATTCCAGCCAAAACCATCTAAGGCTCAAATGGGAGTGGTATAAAGACACGAGGGCTTGGATAAACCATTGGGAGATCAACGAGAACGATGCACTGCAAAACATTAATAACATTAAAAATATTGTTACTTCTAAGTTCAAAGAAAAAATGTGGTGTGAGAAAGATTTAGCGGCTAAAAGAAAATTGAGTTATTATAAGAAGGTCATCAACCCCACCCTAGAAGATCAAAAGTATCTCTCTATTTTAGCTAGCTCAAAGAAGAAAATTAATTTAGAAAAGTTTAGAACGAACTCTCATGAGCTCCATAGTGAAACAGGTCATTGGACAGTTCCTAAAACACCATGGACAGAAAGAATCTGTCATCTCTGTGATAATAGGAACATTGAGGATGAAAAACCACTTCCTCTTAGAGTGCCCCGCGTACAACCACATCAGATCTCAGTTTCATAATCTTTGTCGCAATACTGACCTTTTAGCCTTTTACGATGTCAAAATTATAGTGAGCTTGGGAGGCTTCTCTCCAAGCTTTTTGAGCATAGAAATAAAATCTTAAATCAAACTAAATAATTTGTTTGTTTCTCAGTGGACGTTAACCACCATCATCATCATCACTAATTAAGATATATGTTTAGTTTTTCATACGCCTTTTTCATAAATATTTCTAATTTTTTTGGAATATAATATAAAACTTGTAAATTAAAAAAAAAAATTAATTCTATAATTATATTATTTATTAAAAATATTTCAGAATCGTGTAATTTTTATTTAATGAGTTAATTTTTT
>APFE030673560.1:20641-114291 GCA_000404065.3 Pinus taeda | reverse complement strand
TATTATTTTAATTAATTTTATTACAAAAATATTTTAGTTAGAAAAAATATTGTTAATGTTATAATCTTAATATTTAAAATTAAAAGACATATAAATAATTGCCATCTTTAATAAAAATATAATCATTTAAAAAAACATTTACTACATTACTTTTTAAATATAAAATTTAAAAAAATATATTAAAAACTTCTTCACTGTATAATACTTTTACACTAACATGGACCCCATTTCTTTACCGCTGAAAAGACCATTTATATTACAATCATGCATGCTTCTGTTTTACTCTCTCTGCTTTTAAATTGCGAATTTAACACTTTCATTTCAACTTCCATTTGGTTACTCCAACCAACATCCCCATTTGGTTACTCCAACCAACATCCCCCTGTACATTGCTGGCGCAGCCTCTTTACTACTCTCTCATCCCACCGCAATTTGGGACACCCCTTGACACGAAGACACATTAATGATTGACAACATTCAACTCCTTCCAACTCGCCCAACTGAGGGCACCCGCGAACATTTAGACCTAAAAGTTTTGTTAGCTGCGCCAAAGCCCGTATGCTCTTCAACTTCTCACAATCTGCTACAAGCAAGTATTGCAAGGAAACCAATGTTTTAACACTCGGCAGCTCCTGAAGTTCGTTACACTCCTCAATCTTTAGCCAATCAAGCATTGGAAGACCACAAAGGCCTTGTATGCTTCTCAGATTGTAGCACCTATCCAATGTCACAGATGTGAGTGCCTTTGGTAATGTTCCAACCTCCACCACATTAATACATTCCTCTAAGATTAACTCCTCGAGGTTGGGGTATTCAACTTCATCAAAGAATACCTCTGATGTGTGGATTATGGGAGAAGCAGCCACTTTCAACCAACTCAACTGACTCGACCCTTCAACTGAAGCCGACAAACACTTCAATTCCCCGCGATACTCGAGACGCAATTCCTTCAACTTCCGTAAGTCACCCACCGAAGGCGTCACCGTCTCCAGCAAAGGGTTTCCTATCCACAGAACTTCTAAATCAATGGGGAGTTCAAAAGCACTTGGCAATTCTTTCTTCAAATTTGTGCCAATCAACTTCACTACTTTCAGGGACATTTGATGCCCCAGTTGCGAGGGCCATACTTCAACTTTTTCACAGCCGGAAAGATCTATATTCTCGAGGGTTCTTATATTTCCAAAAGCTTCGCTTGAGATGCTTAAATTAGAACAAGATCCGGCATCAAAATATTTAAGGCTACTTAAACTCCCGAAAGAATTTGGCAGACTCTCCAATTTCTCGCACCCGGACAGGTCCAAGCTGTGGAGGCTCGACCAGCTGCCGAAAGAATCTGGCAGCCTCTCCAATTTATCGCACCGGCCCAGGTCCAAGCTGTGGAGGTTCGACAAGCCGCCGAAAGAATCTGGCAGCCTCTCCAATTTCTCGCACTGACCCAGGTCCAAGCTGTGGAGGTTCGACAAGCTGCCGAAAGAATCTGGCAGCCTCTCCAATTTCTCGCACCCACTCAGGTCCAAGCTGTGGAGGTTCGACAAGCTGCCGAAAGAATCTGGCAGCCTCTCCAATTTCTCGCACCAACTCAGGTTCAAGCTGTGGAGGTTCGACAAGCTGCCGAAAGAATCTGGCAGCCTCTCCAATTTCTCGCACGAACTCAGGTCCAAGCTGTGGAGGTTCGACAAGCTGCCGAAAGAATCTGGCAGCCTCTTCAATTGAGTGCACCAAGACAGGTCCAATTCCTGCAACTGCAAAGGTGCCTGCAAGATCAAGCATTTCGAGTGTAAGAAAGATGGGAAAACCGTGAGAAATAATTGAAGACCCTTTTATGCAATATCGATAGACAAAAAGTTTAGATTTACCTGCGATATGCCTTGCCATAATGTTTTCAATACAGCGCCCTCCGCTTTCAAAACCCTTAAATTCTTAATTGTAATGCACGAAGTTAGACAAGTGTAGGGACAATCACGCCAAGAAAGCCATGAGAGATTTGGCGAATGCACCGGCAAAATACGATCTAGCAGATGTCCTTCAGTTTCAACAAGTTGAAAATTCATGACATCACGACCAGGAAAACAAGAACATTTTTTTTCCAGCCAATTGCCAAGCTTCAAAAACACGTGGTTCCCCACTTGTTTGGTGCTATGCCCCTCACCGAGCAGCCAAATTCCGCGTGCTTCGGCTAAAACCTGTTCATTCGGATGGAGAATCAAGAAACTGTCTACCGCTTGGTATGGTTAAATTTAATCATTTTGAAGGTGAAAAACGATGGAGAAATTGAAAACTGTATACAGATTTCTATGGAAAAAGGTTAACTACTTAAAAAGTTTGAATGATTGAGGACTTACAGAGGAGTAGTTGTGGAACCAATCATCAATGTTCCCCGTGGGACGCCAAAGACGGCGCGGCGTTTCTTCCTCTGCAATCTGTCTTCCCAAATCTCGCAGTTGATCGTGCATATGTATCACATTTTTATCATCTACTTCAACTAGACATTTGCCCTCTAAATTTGTAAGCCCCACCAATCCGTTCCAGCCTGACGCGTCCCAAACTGCTACGGCACTTGTTTTGGTTTTCCCTATGAAGCAAAACGCGATATCTAAAAAGATCTTCTGCTCCTCTTCGCTGAGTGCGTCGTAACTGATTTTTAATTTGTTCTTTATCTCAGGTGAAACTTTCATTTGATCTTTTGATTCCTTAAGTTTAGCATGCCAATATGATTCTTGTGTTCCAAAGAGAACTGCCCCAAGCACTTTCAAAGCTAAAGGCAGTCCATCGCATACTTGAAGAAACTGATCTACAAGATCTTCAAATCCATGGAGTGGATTGGTTTGACAAAAGGCGTATGAACAAAAGAGCTGATGCGAGTGTTGTGTGGGAAGGCCTGTTAACCTATAAATGCACAACTGTTCCACTCCTGACCTTTTCAGCACATCTTTATACCGAGATGTAATTAAAATAAAGCTATCCGGTCTTAAGACATCTTTAACTGGTAGAAGTGCCTCTAGTTGATCATCATGATCTATGTCATCTAAAATTAACAAGACATGAGCAGATTTGAGATGCATTTCAAACTTCCCTTTACCTTCATAAATGTTATTTATATCCATTTCTCTTTCAGGCAGGCCCTGAGTCAGGCCCCTCAGAAGCTCCCTTTGCACCGAATGTAATGAGCTTTTATTAGCCTTCTCTCTAACATCCGATAAAAAAAAGGACTTATTGTACTTGGAACTCATTCTATTGAACAGTTCTAAAGCCAACGTTGTCTTCCCCATTCCACCAAGGCCGACTATGCCCGCAACCTGGATTTTTCCGGCGTGCTGTTGTTTCAACACTGTAGCTTCAAAATCCGTGACTTTGTCCTCTAAACCAGTGGGATGTTTGGCCACATACAACTCTTGTTTTCTAATCATTTTATCCAGACGTTCAACGATGTTATTTATCATGTGCACCTCGTCACTAGATATTCACCCACAAAAACACCAACAGCAAATAAATAAATAATTGAAAGCATAGGGCAAAGTATCATACATAGAGAGGGGTTTGGAGGTCTTACCCGTCATACTTGTCGTCCAGATCAAACCCACTTATGTCTGCAACAGAGGAAAGAGCATCTCTCCACTTCTGAATAGTGGCGGGATCATATCGTAGCTTCTGTTCCTGTGTTCGAGAGTCGAACGTTGTCTTCAATTCGAGCTGGTGCAAGCTGAGACCATAACCTTTAGTTTTGTTCTGATCTGTCCACCTAAGATCAGCCGGGTTGACATGGTAAAAAACAGGGATAATTGGAGCCCCAGATTGTCGCATGAGGAGGAGTTCATGTAAACACCAATAGGATTCTGCATATTTTGGTGAAAAGACGGCAACGTGGACGGAGGCGTTTCTAATAACAGCTTCTAATTGAGAAGGAAAAGGTAGTCCTTCCTGCAAATCCTGTTGATCTAAAAAGGGTTTTAATCCACGTGAAAGAAGAGCACGGTAGAGACGGCTGGCAAAGTTCTTCTTCACTTCCCCGCGATGGTTGATAAACACATAGTATTTATCAACAGCAACGGTGGAAGAGGAGGAAGCACCATCCGAAGATCTCTGATTTTCCATTTCAATTTCTTCGATTTCACAGGGGGTTTGGGTGCTGGAGGATGCAGGCGTTGGGTATGCCATTGCCAATTGTTCGACGATTATACCAACTGAAAGAGAATGATAAACTGGGTGCTGCAAAGCTCTGGATGGTTAATGCAGAGGGAGGAGGCGACTTTAGGAGTCGCAGAGGTGGGGATAAATTGTAAGGGCAAGAAAGTGGCGAGTGCAGAGATTACATAAAGGATGCTTGTAGAGGCAGAGGGTAATAGAATAAGGAAAATAGTTGATTGGCAAGGCCATGAACCGCGTCAATCTTATCTGCTTTTCGTGTGGGATCCACATTGCTAATCATAGACACAGGCTGGAGTCCTTATGCCTTTGAGTGTGGTGGAACCCATAATGCTTTGCGCTCTTTCATTTTATTTTTCTATTTTACCCTTAGAATTTTGTTAGAATCCTACCAGTATTCTTACAATACCCACCAGTGAGCTGTATCCATGATACCGAGACGTGTGCATCGTATCCATGATACCGAGACGTGAGCTGTATCCATGATACCGAGGCATGTGCATCATCCAAGAAAGCACAGAGCGCGCAAAAAGCAGAAGCGGACAAAATGGTGAACTCGAAAGCATGTTCTCCACTATGAATTTTATGGATTACAGCTTGACACGCATCTATTCAAATAAACAACCACTCCCATGTGTCAATCAAATTGATATCTCTACAAATTTTCCAACTAAAAAGGGTTGGATACAGAATAGTCCGAAGAAATAATACACCCTTTTCACATTAAGGTTCGACGAAATTAATGGGAGATACACCCTTTCACGGGAATCGAAGAAATTAATGGGAGATACACCCTTTCACGGGAATATTGAAAACCTAATCCATTAGAGTTACATGTTTTGTATTATTAAATTATTATTATTTTGAGAAAAAACTTGAAAAGTTATAATTGAATTGTAACTATGTTCCAGAAATAGTTAGAATAGAAATTTGGAAATTATTTTTATTTTTAAAATTTAAATTTATTTATAAAAATTATAAAAATTTATTAAAATTTTAAATATTTTTTATTAGAGTTGGCTTATTAAAAACAATAAATTTTATTAAAATTTCTATATTTTAAATAATTTTTTATCATTAAATTTTTTTTTATTCTTAAATTTACAATCACAAATAAATCTCTCAAAAAATTTAAACTCAACAACTTCAAAATAATTCATATAAATACACCTATAAATACATGAATTATAGCATTTAAATTGAGACTTTTCATATAATTCATATAAATACACCTATAAATACATGAATTATAGCATTTAAATTGAGACTTTTCATATAATTCTAGAGTGAATAGTAATGCTTACTTTTCCATCTTCCGTGCAGCTCAGAGGGCTCACCTGCACCTTCCACATGTCATGAACAACGCGGGAAGGACACATGTGCATCATCCCAGAAAGGTTAACCCGACAAAATGGTTAACCTCGAAAGCATGTTCTCCCATTAAAAAGTGTTGCATTCGGCATACACCCCTTTTAGATTACGAGATTGAATGTGGGAAACTTAATATATTTTATTTTGTATTATTAACTATTATTCGATTTAGGAAAAACATGAAAAAAATATAATTAAATAACATTACTATTATTCAATTCAGAAAGAACAGAGAAGAAAAAAAAAATTAATTTTATATATATTTATAATATATATATTATATATAAATAGCATAATATTTGAGCAATAGTTAGAATAAGAATTTTGAAATTATTTTTATTTTTAAAATTGTAATTTTTTTAAAGATAAAATTATTAAAATTTTGAATATCTTTATTAAAATAATTTTAAATATTTTAGAATTGGTATATTATGGATTTTCTAAATATTTTAGAGTTTGTATATTAGGGATTAGTAAGTTTTGCTAAGATTTTTATATAAATTTTATCTTTAAATTTTTTCTATTTTTTGGATTCATGTTTTAAGAAGTCTCTTAAATTTTTAATGAATATTCATATTCAATCGAGACTTTTCATATCTTTCTAGATTGAAAAGTAGTTCATAATACAAAATACCATAACCCTATATATTAGTTTTAACGTAGGTTATTGCAATGCAAATTTCACAAAAAATTGCTTGAGTAGTAACTGCATGACTTCACGGTAACATGAGTACACCAACTACACTTATTAAGCTTTTTAATCTTATTATTAAGGTATGAATTATTAGTTTCTTTTAAGAGTTTCTATTCTATTGTATTTTGAAAAATAAAATGCATATTTAGAAGAGTTTCTATTCTATTGTATTTTGAAACATAAAATACGTAATTTGAACAAAACTAAAGAGGCTACAGACCACCTAGTGAGTGTTGATAGATGGATTCAAAACACCTCCCTATTTGAAGAGCTTGGGAAAAAGAAGTAATCTTACATGCCTATTGGGAAACTAGGCCATACAAAGCATTTAAGACACATAGTAACAAATGAAGTTCAAGAAAGTAACTGAATGAGTCTACAAGTTCAAGAAAGTAACTAGATCAATTTACCTTGTAGGAAAAAGTAACTAGGACTTTGCCGCCTAGGAGACTAGGCATGTCTTAAGATAAGATATGATAATATATTGTACACATATAATAAATCTAGAACTTATAAAAATGGAAATAAAACTCATAGTTGAAAAAGATGGCAATTAATTAACCACTAGAAATAACAAATATCAATTCCCCTTCAAACCTTTGTCAATTTTTCCAAAATGTCTCATCATTGCTAAGAATGTTTACTTCCTTGATATGAAATCACACTACTTATTAAAAAAAAAAAACTGCAAACCACTTTATTCTTGGGAAACCAATACTTACAGGATGTAATTAAATTATGAGAAGATATTTAAATGCATTAGGAATAACCACTTTAAAAGGATTATATTTTTAATTTAATAATTAAATAATTAAAAGAAATATATTTTTAATATGGATTTTTATATTATCATTTTAAAAGAAACTTGGTTATTATTTTACTATCTTACTATACCTTCCCTGATGATGGTGTAGAAGTGGGCACGTCTCTCTCTTTGAAATGAGTGTTGGTGTATCACCTCGTTGATTTCCATGAAGTTGTGGAGACATGTACTTAATGCGAAGGTTGTAGGTATGTGTGCTATTAATTATTTTAAAATTTGCTTCCAGGCATCCCCGATAGTTCCATACCTTCCCTGATGATGGTGTAGAAGTGGGCACGTCTCTCTCTTTAAAATGAGTGTTGGTGTATCACCTCCTTGATTTCCATGAAGTTGTGGATACATGTACTTAATGCGAAGGTTGTAGGTATGTGTGCTATTACTTATTTTAAAATTTGCTTCCAGGCATCCCCGATAGTTCCAGGATGCATGGAATGTGTCTTTCGATTTTGTCCAACCTAATATCATGCTTGTGGAGTTGGAACTGAATTTTCTACAGATCTTGTTTGTAGCTCGGCATCCCTTGGAGAGAAACCACCATACCCACCGAGATTTGTTCCATGGCCTTATCCAACAAGCTTTTCATTAGCCAGTAGAGGTATAATGTCTGCTTAAATTGTGTTATCCTTCCTCTGGTGTTCCCAGGATCCTGGATGAGTGTCCTCCAATTTTCCATATCCTCCTCCGTCTCACTGCCCTGCTTAATTTCCTCTTCCCATTCTTCTAACAGATTCTAAATGCCTTCATCCATGCCTTTACGATATGCCGCAGTAGCTTCACTGATAAGATGCTCTACCGACTTCCTCCCTCTGCAAGGCTCTGATGTGCTCGGGTCCTTATCCTTTATGGGTTCCCAGTCCCGTCTTCCACGTCCACGACCTCTCACAAGGCGAGCCATGTCAACGCTGCCCGAAACCTGTTCACAGTAAAGATTTGTTAACAAAAAAAAATTGACATACTATACCACTAGTTGCTATTGTCAATTGAATTGTCGATGCCATGATCCTCCCCATTCATTTCCATTTTCCATTTACTATCAGTGGTTGAGGCAAGATGGGTGGAGAGCCAGTCCTTAGAAACGTCCAGACTCTAGAACCCTTCTATCATCTCACCCCTCCACCCCTAGTGCATCTCATACGCCATGAGCTTGGCAATCCCAGGCCAAGGCCATGCAAGTGAGCATAACCTCAGACCGACATGTTTCCTTCCTTGAATTGCAACTCGTTTCCCCTCTGCCCAAAAAGCTAGAGTAGTACCTTGGTCATTTTCATACCCAACATCACCCTCAAGGACCCTAGCAATTATCTTAACGCAGGAATTTCTCCCATTGCCCCAGTAGTTGTAGTGGTTTTGGCAGCAGGGCCAAGCTCTTACACGACATATTAACTGACCGTCATTGCTTTTAGCCTCAGACACAAAGCCTCTTCCTACCAGACCCCATCGACCAACCCCATTGAACCCTCGGTGTGTTGTACCCAAGTTCCCATTGCCAAATAATGCGAGGTCAAAATAGCCAAAGGCAGGGTCGATACCCGGCAAGCTCATTAGAAAGACGCATAGCCAAACCATAGTAGCCAGTCACTTCCTCCATTTCCTCCAACATTTCCCCCAATTACCCTTCCCAATTACCCCCCTTTCCCCCCAACAAAAACCAAACCAGGTCGTCATTACAAAGGAGGCGAAAAGCCAAGAAACATACACGTTGCTGCTTGTAGACTGTCTCCAAGTTTGATGCCACTGGTATCAACGCCTTCCCATTTTCCTGCTCCAACTCCTTGCTCCACAAGCAAACTCACCATCCTTACCCACCTATCTAGAATTTGCTTCTATAAACCCTGTCTCTCCACTGTCATCTCTGCCACCTTTCCCACCACCCTTGCATGCACTCATGCTAAGGGCCACCGCGCCCATCATTTTGAGTGTGTTGGGGGCGGTGGTACGTAATTCATATGTACGCCTCATTACTTCCAACAGGAATTTCCAACCACCGGCACACACCCCGATCAGGGTCATCACCTTTGTTATAATTGTTCGTTTTCTGCCATCGAATTTTTTTGTTCCTATTGTTACTTGGAGAATTTGGAAAGTGCATGAAAAGTTACAATTTAATAGTAACAATATTTGAGGAATAGTTAGAAGAGAGATTTTGAAACTAGCCCCAAAAGGTGAAAAGGGAGGCCAATAAGATTGTTAAATTGTGATAATTTTAAAGACACGTGTACATTTGAATTTAGCATCCTCCCATTATTATCAGTGTTTCAAGGAAGAATACAACGTTATTTAATAAAAAATGAAAAGTGCAATCCCAACGCATTAATTGATTAACTTTGTAGTGTCAATATGAAAATAGCACAATCAAAATGAGAATATAGCGTAATTTCATCTAAAAAAAACTTAACTTAATTACTTAATTGAATCAATGGATAACTATAAAAATGGATGAATCGAAAGCTAAGCTAGCCCAATGAAATTATTAATTGTTTCATTTTAAAATATATTTTTACTTATTTATTGATTATGAATTGAATTGAATGATTTTAATTAATATAATTTTAAAAAATAAAAAATTGTCATCTTTAATCAATTATGAAATTATCCGTAATAATAATAAAATAGTGAATTTATTTACAAAACAAATAAATTAATTTATATTCATTTTAATCTCACATTCATTAAGTTTCTAAGACATATATTTCAAATTCAATATTGTTTAAACTTCTAAGAAATATATTTCAACTTCAATAATATTAAAGTAAGTTTTAAACTCTTATTTTATATGTAACAATGATATTAATTTGACCTTTTTTTTATGCAAAAATTCTCGCAAGAATAATTCAACTCTGTTGGGGAATTCTTCTCCTATCATTCTAAACTGTATATAAAACCAAACTACTTATTGAAAAAAAAATAACTAACCACTATATTCTTTGGAAAACCAATACCTATAAGATGTAATTAAATTATGAGATTACATAAAGCCTCCTCGTAGAATAACGAAAATATTTTATCTTATATGCGTCAATCGTGTGGGGTCCACATTGTTAATCATAGACAGGCTGGTGTACTTATGCCTTTGAGTGTGGGACCCATAATGCTCTGCGCTCTTTCATTTTACTTTTCCATGCTTGCAGTGCAAGTTGAGCTGCATACATATGCCCAGACGTGTGCATCATCCCAGAAAGCACGATACACGTAAACAAGCAGAAGCCGACACAAAGGTGAACTCGTAAAAAGCATGAATCTTATGGATTACAGCTTCACAACCGTATATTTTAATAAATTATTTTTAGTTTTATAATCAAAAACCAGCCAACTAAGATCTACAGCTTCACAACCGTATATTTTAATAAATTATTTTTAGTTTTATAATAAAAAACCAGGCAACTAAGATTATTTTTAGTTCTGTGGATTTTAAAATATCATTTCAATTCATTTTATTTAAACTAACAAGCTCTCACACAAGTCAACCAAATTAATATATCATTACAAATTTTCTAATTAAAAAGTATTGCATTGAACAGATTAATTAGAAAAAATAAATGGAGAATACATCCATTTCACATTAAAAATCAAAGAAATTAATAGGAAATACACCCCTTCACAGCGAATATTGAAAATCTAATCCATTATAATTATGTTATTGTGTATTATTAAATTATTATTCATTTGAGAAAAAAACATCAAAAGTTATAATTTAATAGTAACCATATTTGAGAAATAATTAGAATAGAGATTTTAAAATTAATTTACTTTTAAAATTGTAAGTTTTTTTATAAACATTATATAAAATCATTAAAATTTTGAATTTTTTTATTAAAATAATTTTAAGTAGTTTAAAGTTTGTATATTAAAAATTAGTAAGCTTTGTCAAGGTTTTTTCATTTTAAGATAATTTTTCATCCCTAAAATTTTTCTATTTCTAAGCTAACAGTCACAAATAAATGTTTCAAGAGAATTCAACCACCCTAAAATAATTCATATAAATACACATGTAAGTACATGAATTATGGCATTTAAAATTATCTTTTAAGAGGTCTATTAAAATCTAGATGACTATTCATATTTAGTTGAGACTTATATTTTTCTAGAGTGAATAGTAATTCATAATACCAACTATCATAACTCTAATAGATTTAAGTTTAACATAAATTATTATGATGCAAAATTAACAAAAAAACTAGGGTAGTAACTATATGCCTTCATAGTAACATGAGCACACAAACTGCACTTAAATGAAGTATTATTATTATTTTTTCATTAAGAGCTTTATTTCTATTTTATTTTGAAACATAAAATACATAATTAGAACAAAACTATAGAGGCTACATGGTTAATTTACCTCCTTGAGAAAACCAGACCAATGAGTGTTGAGAGATGAGTTCAAAACACCCCTTTAATTAAAGAGCTTAGAAAAATAATAATCTTAAGAAATATTAAGAAAAATAGTAATTCCAAATGAAAATGTTAAGAAATATTGTTTAATATATGCACAAAAAACACTAAAATTGGCTCCCTTATGCTCTATAGACCCAAAGTGGTCACATGATGAGAGATAACAAGACCTGGCTCTATGGTTGAAAGACAACCTAGGAATCTTTGTGTATGAAGGAGAGTACCCTTCATGTCCTTTAACCTAATTTCCATCTATAGAACTCTGAGAGAAGCTTCCTCCTAAGCCATCAAATCTAGCTCAATGGTGGCTAGTGGAAAGAAATTTGTAATCTAGTTGTGCCTATAGTTGTGTAGAGAGTGGCTCTAGCTTCTTCAATTTCCAACATACTACTTTTGTTCAAATAAGTGTATAAACCTTTGTCTATTAATGAAATGATATTGTTATTCAGTGTTTTATAACTAGTGCTGAGTTGGAATTTGATCTTAGGTAAATAGTTGAATATTGAATTTAGAAGGAAATTGAATATAAATATTTAATTTATTCTTAAAACAACAGAAATCCTAGAAATATCAATGTATCATATTGAAGATTCGATTAGAAAAGTCTTCATAGAACATCTGAATAACTCATTAAAGAAATAATCAATGAAATCATGAAGCCTATAAATCTATTATAAAATTAATGTATAGTATGTAGTTGTTGGTACAACCATGGAACATAATACATGTTTAAGTTGGAAAACTTAAAGAGTTTTTAGTTGTCACAAAGTGTAAGAGCCTTTTTTTGGATTCTCCAACCTCAAAATTATCATGTATGCATGCACTAGATGTAACATGATGCTTAAATGTTTCTAGAATTCTTGGTGGTGTAATTTGTATTCTCTTTCACCTAGATAGGAGTAAAGTTACATAGATGAATATAAAATGTAAAATAAAGTATTAGCCTTAATTTCTCATCAATTATCTAATTGGAAGAGTTGATCAAATTTAATGTATTTCGCATAGAAATATTTTAATAGGTATTTGTTGAGACATTCTCCCTCATTTGATAGAAATTTTATTGTTTCTCCTATATTTTTGGTCGGCAAGAGTTATCCATTGCCTGAAAGAAGGAATTATGTTTAGATATAAATTTATTGTTTTATCATTTGAGAGTTTATGTGGAATTTATGCTTATGAGATAAGCTCTTACTTTATTATTTCATGGCAATAATAATTACTTCATTAACATAAATATATTCATATTATTGTTTTAATACTATGACAAGTCTTCTCCACCTTAGAAATTATACTAAGTATGTCTTTGTAGAATGATCCATGCAAAGGTAAGTCTTTTTGGATGATCCATGAGGGAGTACATCTTTGTGCAAAAATTCTTCAAAACCTACACCCTCAGCTTGCATAGTTAGAAAATAGACTAAGTATGGACTATGTAATTTGCACAATGCAAAAAAAATGTCGGTGCAAATTGGTTATCACTGGAAAATTGTCTAAGTGTAAGTAATCACAGTGAAAAGTGTTGTGAAAAAAGATATTTGCACCAACATAAGGTGAATATTAAAATATTATATAGTTTGGAAGTGGGAATGAAAGAAATATTAAAATAATATTTGTTCGGGAAAGGTGGTCCAAACATATTGTTTTGGACATAAATAGTAAATAATAAGGCACTCTCTAATTATTATACTTTTGGAAGTTTTGGGATGGAATCCCACAAAATGTTTTTGATTAAATCATGATATTTTGTTATTTAAAATGAGTTTTTGACTACATATATAGATTCAACATCTTGAAAAACCCTTGGAACACTCATATTGTGGAGAGTTGAGTTTACGGCTCAAACTTATAATTCAAACCAATCCTTGTAGGATTCTAAGAAAAATCCACTAGAAAACTCTAAGACATACAATGGATAGACAATGACAAATAATCAAGTTCACGATGAAAAAAGCCCAGAAATTGATAATAAATTATCATTTATTTACTTTGAAATTTATGTTGATTATTTTAAATGGACATAAAGTAATAAAATAATAATGCTAGGGGAGAAATGTAAAAAGGCCAAAATATAAAAAATAAAGTAATTTGCGTATGGAACCCACAATGCTTGCTTGTCCATCTTCCCGTGCAGCTCAGAGGGCTCACCTGCACCTTCCACATGTCGTGAACAACGCGTGAAGGAGACGTTGACATCATCCCAGAAAGCACACCCCGTGGGAAAAGGAGAACCCGACAAAATGGTTGACCTCGAAATCATATTCTCTACTGTGAATCTTATGGACTACAGCTTGACACGCATCTATTCAATTGGACGACCCCTCACACGTGTCAAATAAATTGATATCTGTACAAATTTTCCAGCTAAAAGTGTTACATACGGAACAGAATAGTTAGTAAAAATTAATGGGAAATACACATTTTTCACCTTAACCAGGGTAAAGTTGGAAACCTCATCCATAACTTTAATTTGTATTATTAACTATTATTTACTTGATAAAATGAAAAGTTATAATTGAATAGTAAGAATATTTAAAGAATAATTAGAATAAATTAATCACCGTTCTAAAATGTTAAATTGTTAAATTGTGATAATTTCAAAGATATATGTATATTTGAATTTAACATTCCAATGTTATTAATTTTTCAAGAGAATATAAAATTATGTAATAAAAAAATGAAAACTACAATCTTGACTGATCGGAGCCGAGGCGATGCGCACCGGGCGTAGCACACCAGAGAATGTTACAGGCCACCTTTGCCGCTTATTCCGACCAACTACCACTGACTGATGGCGCTTCCTAGACTCACTATCCCCATTTGGTAAGTTCTCGGACCCTTTACCATTATTCCTCCTGTCATTGACCCACTCTCATTTGACGTCTCTTTCGGCCTATGCCGTCCTGCCTGCTCGCTCACCGAACCGCATCGTCCACCAATGGGAGACATACCCTACATGGCCTCTTATTCTCCCGCCACCTCCATACCTCATGCAGGTCTCTCCTCCCCGGGACACATGTCATGACCATACTCTGCATGCTCCATCTGCTGTCTCCATTACAGCCCTCCCCCCTGGCTATATAACCATGTCCTCCTCTAGGAGTTCCGGTTTTTTCGGCCCTGTGCCCCTGGGGTAGGGCGTTCGGCTCCTCACTGATGTCTATGCCGTTTCTCTGCAATAGTTCGTATTCCGCCCATCTCGGTCTTTTTCCCTGGCCTGTGGCATTTTCTCTTGGTCGTCGCTACACCGGGTATGTACACGCTATTTCCTCTATGGTTTTATATATTATGATTTAGATTATATGGATCTGTCATGCTGCACACTTCCTGCATTATAGCTACTGTCTGGTATTATATGTATGTTTATGAAAACTCTGTTTTCGCATTCTCCATGATATACTTGGTTATTCCTTACATATGGTGGATTTCTCTATGGAATAATGGTTTTATCTATGCTATGCGTCTCCTCTCGGCCATGATTTCCTTTTACTTATGCACTGTTTTTATATATATATATATGCTGGTATTTCATCTGTCTTTGGATATGATGAGGGGAGTTTTCAAGATCCTGCGAGGCTATATATGGTTCTATAAACCCTGTAGTGACCTTCGTTTTCGCATTGGCTCATGGTGGTGCGTCATTACATGCTACTGTTGCTGTTGTAAGATCTGCCAGGAGTCTGTATCCTCATAGGTGCCCACCATGGATACATTTTCTCCTATGTCTCCTTTCGTCTTCTGCACATTTTTCCGTCCTAACTCCGCCCGGCATATTTTTCCGTCTGTCGTTTTTTTCTCCCGGTCTCTCTCCGTCTGGCCTCATCTATGCTTCCATTTATGACCTGACTGCATTGGGATCATCTTGGATTTCTTTCCCAGGTCCTCTGGGAATGTGTGGATTTTATTTGGGCATATTCTCCCTTTGTCGGAGATCGCCGGCGCTGCTTTTTCATCGTTTTCCCCATCTCCATTATTTCATGACCCTCATTTTGTACATCAGCTTCCTTTTTCTGTCCTACTTCTGAGTTTCTCTCTTCCCCAGGCTTCTATTTACTGACTTTCTCCTTCGAAAGTACAGCCCTGGGGCTTTTCTCATCCAGGTATCATATACGCCGTCACTATTCACTCTTGTCAGTCTCACATCTGCTGTCCACGTGGCACCTTATACATCTCAACTGATCTGTCACTTTTTCCCGCCTCATGGACTCGGCGTCCGAATCATCTGCCACAGAGGCAATGATACGGGCCGCCATACAATCTGAAGAGGCACACGCACTCAGCCGTCCCGTTTCGCCTGTCCGCTCTGCTCTGGAACGTGCCTCCATTCACCCATCTTTCTTCCAGGCTACTCGCCCCCCGGATCCGCATGCTCCTTCTCTGGGCTCTCCTTCTGCTCGACTAAGAACATATAACTCATCCCGCGCCCCGGCTAAATCCTCGGCCCCTCCGCCGGCCATTAACATTGAATCTCCCCATCTTCTTGAACGTATTGAAAATTTACAGAAGTTCGCTCTTGTTGGCCGCTGGTATTTCCCCTGCATGGAGGACCAGGATATGCGTAAATGGATCGCGGACCGATGGAAGCCCGTTATCGGCTACGCCCCCATCATTTCTCATCTTATGAAAGATTGGTATTGTTTCCATTTTATTGATGCTGCTGATTCTGATGCTATTCTTCGTGTACCATGGGTACACAAACGAAGTTTCCTTGCTCTTCACCGTTGGTTTATCGGATATGATCCCCTCAAAAATTCTCCTAAACACAATCTCATTTGGGTGAAGCTCCCAAATTTACCTCTAGAAATGTGGTCCAAAGAGGTCCTTGAGATCATTGGGAATTCCATTGGCCGATTCGTCTATGTGGATCCATGGTGTATTGGTGAGAGGGATAAGAGAATCGCATGGATTCTCATCGACCGTGCATATCGGGGAGGATACCCGGAGCACGTTGAGATTTCATGGTGTGGCAGACGTATCACACAACGCCTGGACTTTTGGGGTGTCCCGTTCCGCTATGCGGCTTGTCACAAGACGGGCCATCTCATTGACAAATGCCCTCGGAAGATCGTGCACCGCCGTCATTATCATCCCTCTTCCCACTCTCACCGCCCCCACACTACCTTTGCCCCTTCATTTGGACCACACCATTTCAATCCCTCATCTCGATCGACTTCTCCACGCCTCCCCCCACTTATTCGCTCCCCATCACTCCCCCCTGCATCCATTCCAGAACCATCTGATGATCCCCCCATCTGTTCTCCCTCTCTTGTCCCGATTGGTGACATACACAACGGCTCGCTCCCCATATTCATTTCATCGTCCCCCCCCCCCACATGTCACCCCCCCCACTAATAAGGGAAAGGAGCAGATTCCCGTCACCCCACTAAACTCCCCCTCATCTTCTCCTGTCAATCTATTTGACAGTGACATCGACCTGCTCATGCATCACAAATCAATTGAGCTTGAACCTCTTACCATCCATAAGCCTTTTCATCAATCCTCCCCCATCATCAGTCCTGAATCGGGTAGGAACATCACTGTCCGCAAGACCACCCGGGGGGGCTCTCGTCATTTCCGAGGTCGGAACAAATTTTCGGATCCAGGCATCAGTTCTATGTCCCTCGTTGATGTTCCGATCATCGAGATGTCTTCCCAATCTCGGCCTCTTAGAGCAGATGCGGCTGGACCATCTGCCCCATGATGGACATTCTCTCCATGAACATACGCGGGCTGGGGGCGGGGCCCAAATATCTCGCCTTGAAACATCTATTTCATTCTGCCAGGCCGAAAATCATACTCATTCAAGAATCTATGCACGACCGCCACACATCTATATCCTACTTCAGAAAGATGTTTCCTCTTTGGCATATGTCGGCTATCGATGCTTGTGGTCACTCGGGCGGTCTTGTTGCTCTATGGAATCCCTTATGGATCCGTGCCTTTGCTTACAAATGTTTTGCTGGTATTCTCCTCAACGTCTCCTTTCGGGGCGTCCGATCTTCGATCAACATACTCAATATATATGCTCCATATCATCATAGGCTGCCTTTCTAGGATAGATTCTTCTCATCGGATCTTTGCGAGCTTCACAATATGATGCTCATTGGTGACATGAATTTCACACTTGGACCTGACGATGTTTGGGGGGCTGGCAGGACTATGGACCCTTTATCTGATTATATGAAGGCTCGACTTCTACAATGGAACTTTATTGACATTTCACCATCATCCTCATCCCATACATGGGATAATGGCCGTAATGGAGATTCATATATTGCAAAGCGATTGGATCGCGCCATTATTCAGTCCAACATTATTAATATCATGGGCTTTCCATCTCTCACTATTGGTAGTGACTCTATATCCGACCACAAACCCATTTTTATTCAATGGCGAACGAGATCCTTTGATCAACACTTCCCGTTCAAATTCGACCATACTTTTATTGAGATCCCAGATTTCAGACATATGGTCTCCACTGCTTGGCGGGACTCGACAGGCCCCGATCCTGCATTCTCGCATGGAATTTACCCACTCTAAGGTGAAATCCTGACAGATTACTGAGAAAAAAAAATCGGGCTGAATTACTGCATATACAAAGATCGTTGGAGCTCATACATTCTGCTCATGATCCCAACTCCATGTCTTTCCACACTCGGTCTCAGATCTCAGAACTATCCCACCGGAAATATCATTTACTTAAAATGGAGGAATCCACATGGCGCCTTAAGGGTCGGGCTCTTTGGCTTAGGTTGGGCGATCGGAACTCCAAATTTTTCCATAGATTCGCAAATCACAGAAGACAAATCAATGCTATTTGGCGGATCAGTGACGGTAATGGTGGATACCTTCACTCTCATGAGGACATATCAAATGCGGCCATCACCCACTTCAAATCTCAATATAACAGGGGAAATGGATGCGCCATACGCGATATTCTATGGGGAACTGAGATCTTCCCTATCATGTTTGATGACTCGTGCAATGATATCATATATTAGCCGATCTCTGAGGATGAGCTTCTCAAAGTCCTTAAAGCTTTCAGCAAGGACAAATGCCCTGGACCCGATGGCTGCACCATCGAATTGTTTCTAAGTTTCTTTGAGCTATTAAAACAGGATCTCTTGCATATGATAGAAGAATCTCGTATTACAGGTTATATTCATCCTCGTCTATCATCAACATTGATCGCCCTCATTCCCAAGAAACAAGATGCTGACTCTTTCTCGGACTTCCGTCCGATATCTCTATGTAACATTTCTTTCAAGATCATATCTAAGATTATTGCAGAGCGCATCAAAGGAATTTTGGCTATCCATCTCTCCAAAGATCAACATGCATTTCTCAAGGGTAGGAACATCATGGATGCTGTTGCATCTACTCAGGAATTCATATATTCTATATACTCTAAAAATATCGATGGGGCCATATTAAAAATTGATCTTCAAAAAGCCTATGACTGTATAGACTGGGGTTTCATCAGATGTCTCTTGGCCCGTATTGGTTTACGGTCTGGAATGATCTCTTGGATTATGGCATGCATTGAAGGAGTCAACTATGCCATCAACATCAACGGGGTTCCTACTCCATTCTTCTCCGCTGGAAGGGGCCTCCGTCAGGGATGCCCGCTTGCCCCTATTATTTTCATACTTGCCATGGACACTCTCAGTCTCCATATCAACAAGGCTGTGAATGAACATCGATGCTCACCTATTCGCATCAGCGGTCATATTTATTTATCACACAATCTTTTCGTTGATGACATTCTTCTTTGTGCTATGTTACATCACCTCTCTTGGCAATGTCTTTTTGATATCCTGCACAGGTTCCAGATGGCCACTGGCCTTATCATCAACAAACCCAAATCCACCTTATATTACAATGGAGACAGAAACGATCTGATCAACAGCATCACTGATATGTTTGGTGTACAGTCACAATCTATATGGAACGGTATCACCTACCTTGGCTTCCACCTAAAACCTCTCTATTTGACATCTGATTGGGATTGGCTTGTTCAGAGATACTACAACAGAATCTTTTCTTGGGAATTCCGCACACTTTCATTAGCTGGCCGATCTACTCTCACTGTTTCGGTCTTGTCTCAATTATCGGTCTATTGGGCTCACCTGTTCAATATTCCGACATCCATCATTCGTCGCCTCAATCAACTCACAGCATCTTACATATGGAGCGGATCCACCTTGAGACACAAGTATCATCTAGCAAAAATAAAGGATATATCCATTCCAAAACAGCAGGGAGGATGGGGTATTAAGGATCTAAGGCAATTTGGATATGCGCTGACATGTCGTACATTATGGAGGGGTATATATGGATCCTCTCCATGGAGAAACATCATCAGACAGAGATACATGAAAGGTAGAAATATCAACTATTGGTATAGGAAGGGCGCCATCGGTATTGGGACAGGCTCCCCCATATGGCACAGCATGAAGAAAATTGAGACACTGTTTCTATCCCGTTTAAGATGGAAACTTTATTCAGGCTCTAATATTTACATTGGAATTGACCCATTTATATGCGGTCACACAGACATTATCTTTCCTCATGATCTAATCAATCATCTACAACATCATGGCATCTTCACATGGAATAGATTAATCAAAGATTGGCAGGGTTCCACTCCGATTTGGAAGGACAACAACGATCTCATGCACCAGGACACACTGGCGGGAATATGGCGATCCATCACAGATTCCTTATCTACAGGAGGCATTCACAGACATGGCACAAAGGATCTGCTGAAATGGACTGTATGTGGTTTTCGACGACCTGTTTTGGTCCGTGACATATATTCACACCTGATCATGGATAGATACCCCTACAATTCTCCTCACTTTCCATATATTTTTTGGAAGGCCTCATGTCCACCCAAATATATATATTTTGCATGGCTGGTATTCTACAACAAAAACCTCACATGGGAAAATCTCAGGAAGCGCACATGGAGCGGGCCTAGCAGATGCTCACTTTGTGGCAATGACGAAGAGACCAATATTCATATGTTCATCAAATGTCCTGCCACCCTTTAGATCTGGTATGCCTTGGCACAAAATTTTGATTTTACACTGACTGATTTTGATTCCATTAGTGTAGCTATAATATGGTGGAGCAGACAGAGAGGGAACAGACGCTTCATTATAATGATATTTTTATGGAGGATATGGAAATGGCGGAATGACATCATCTTCAACAACCTTCATGCGACCACAATCTCCATCATTGACAGCATCATGTCCTTTTGGTATATGATATATGGATCTTCATGAAGGCTCTTCCTCCATGTTATATGCTTATCTGTATATCTCATCCACCATCTTCACACATATAGATCATCTGATTGACTCTATGTTATATCTGAATGTCTTTTTGTATATTTTGACATATATGTGTCCATACGTCTATATGACATATACATATACGACACTATATATGCAACACCATATATCTGTTTTATATATTCTCAATATAATATTATGCTTTTTTTCTTCTGAAAAATAATTCATTAACTTTGGAGTGTCAATATGAAAATAGCACAATCAAATTGAGAATATAGGTAATTTCCTCAAATAAATAAAAAGCTTAACTTAATTACTGAAATAGAAAGCTAAGTTACCCAATAAAATTGTTCACTGTTTCATTTTGAAATATATTTTTACTTATTTATTCAGTATGAATTGAATGGAATGATTTTAATTTATATAAAAGAATTGTCATCTTTCATAAATTTTGAAATTATCCATAATATTAATATAATATTGAATTTATTTATAAAACAAATGAATTAATCTATATTCATTTCAAACTCACATTCACTAAGTTTCTAAGAAATATATTTCAACTTCAGTATTATTTAAACTTCTATGAAATATATTTCAACTTCAATAGTATTTAAAGTGAGTTTCAACCTATTATTTATGTATGTCAAAGTGCTATTAATTTGACATTTTTTACTACGCAGAAATTCTGGCAATAATAATTCAACATGACTGGGGAATTCTTCTACAATCCCTCTAAATTGTAAGTGCCTTTGAGCTAAATCAAAACTCTTTATGACAATTTGCATTCAATTGAAAGGATTTTTTAGCACTAACTTTTTTAATTCAGTAGGCAGAAAAATTTACAACACAAACAAATTACCAAGCACAACAAACAACATACAATCTTTTATGTCAAATGGTCATCAGCATGGAGGGCATGCATGCTAGAAAAATAAATAAATAAATAATAACGCCCCCCCCCCCCCACAAAAAAAAACAACTCAAAAAAAAAAAACTAGCATAGAACTACAGGAAGGCATGCATGTACCTCCAGCTTAAACTTGGTAGATATAGGTCAAAATGTTATCTTAGCTACAAGGTCAATACACCATTTAAGATGATTAGCCGATTCAAAAGATAAAAGTTAAAATTCCTACTTACAAACATGTAACTGCCCCCTCCATATTCAAGCTTCAATCACATTGATTTTCTGCTGACAATCAATATGCTCAAAACACATTATTAAAAAATTTCCCAATGGCAAGTCATGCTCAAAACAAATTATTAAGAAATTTCCCAACGGCAAGTCTAATATTAACGACTAGAAATAACAAATATCAATTCCCCTTCAAACCTTTGTCAATTTTTCCAAAATGTCTCATCATTGCTAAGAATGTTACTTCCTCGATATAAAATCACACTACTTATTTAAAATAAAAACTGCGAACCACTTTATTCTTGGGAAACCAATACTTACAGGATGTAATTAAATTATGAGAAGATATTTAAATGCATTAGGAATTGTTAACCACTTTAAAAGGATTATATTTTTAATTTAATAAGTTTAATTAATTAAATATTAAAAAGAAATATATTTTTAATATGGATTTTTATATTAATATCATTTTAAAAGAAACTTGGTTATTATTTTAATGTGTTACTCTACCTTCCCTAATGACGGTGTAGAAGTGAGCACGTCTCTCTCTTCGAAATGAGTGTTAGTGTATCACCTCGTTGATTTCCATGAAGTTGTGGATACATGTAGTTAATGCATCCCCGATAGTTCCATGATGCATGGAATGTGTCTTTCGACTTTGTCCAACCTAATATCATGCTTGTGGAGTTGGAACTGAATTTTCTACAGATCTTGTTTGTAGCTCGGCATCCCTTGGAGAGAAACCGCCATACCCACCGAGATTTGTTCCATGGCCTTACCCAACAAGCTTTTCATTAGCCAGTAGAGGTATAACGTCTGCTTAAATTGTGTTATCCTTCCTCTGGCGTTCTTAGGATCTTGGATGAGTGTCCTCCAATTTTCCATATCCTCCTCTTTCTCACTGTCCTGCTTAATTTCCTCTTCTCATTCTTCTAACAGATTCTGGATGCCTTCATCCATGCCTTTACAATATGCCGCATCAGCTTCACTGATAAGATGCTCTACCGACTTCCTCCCTTTGCGAGGCTCTAACGTGCTCGGGTCCTTATCCTTTATGGGTTCCCAGTCCCATCTTCCACGTCCATGACCTCTCACAAGGCAAGCCATGTCAACGCTGCCCAAAACCTGTTCACAGTAAAGATTTGTTAACAAAAAGAAATTGACATACTATACCATTAGTTGTTGTCGTGAATTGAATTGTCGATGTCGTCATCCTCCTCATTCATTTCCATTTTCCATTTACTATCAGTGTTGGAGGCAAGATGGGCAGAGAGCCAGTCCTTAGAAATGTCCAGACTCCAGAACCCTTCTATCATCTCACCCGTCCACCCCTAGTGCATCTCATACGCCATGAGGTTGGCAATCCCAAGCCAAGGCCATGCAAGTGAGCATAACCTCAGACCGACAAGTTTCCTTCCGTGAATTACGACTCCTTTCCCCTTTGCCCAGAAAGCTAGAGTAGTATTCCTGTCATTTTCATACCCAACATCACCTTCAAGGACCCTAGCAATTATCTTAACGTGGGAATTTCTCCCATTGCCCCAGTAGTTGTAGTGGTTTTGGCAGCAGGGCCAAGCTCTTACACGACATATTAACTGATCCTCATTGCCTTTAGCCTTAGACACAAAGCCTCTTCCTACTAGACCCCATCGACCAACCCCATTCAGCCCTCAGTGTGTTGTACCCGAGTTCCCATTGCCAAATAATGCGAGGTCAAAATAGCCAAAGGCAGTGTCGATACTCGGCAAGCTCATTACAAAGTTGCATAGCCAAACCATAGTAGCCAGTCACTGCCTCCATTTCCTCCAACATTTCCCCCAATTACCCTTCCCAATTATCCCCCTCTCCCCCCAACAAAAACCAAACCAGGTCGTCATTGCAAAGGAGGTGAAAAGCCAAGAAACATACATGTTGCCGCTTGTAGACTGTCTCCAAGTTTGATGCCGCTGGTATCGACGCCTTCCCATTTTCCTGCTCCAACTCGTTACTCCACAAGAAAACTCGCCATCCTTACCCACCTATCTAGCATTTGCTTCTATAAACCCTGTCTCTCCACTATCGTCTCTGCCACCTTTCCCACCACCCTTGCATGCACTCATGCTAAGGGCCACCGCACCCATCATTTTGAGTGTGTTGGGGGCGGTGGTACGTAATTCATATGTACGCCTCATTACTTCCAACAGGAATTTCCAACCACTGGCACGCACCTCGATCAAGGTCATCACCTTTGTTATAATTGTTCCTTTTCTGCCATCGAATTTTTTTTGTTCCTTTTGTTACTTGGAGGATTTGGAAAGTGCATGAAAAGTTACAATTTAATAGTAACAATATTTGAGGAATAGTTAGAAGAGAGATTTTGAAACTAGTTATTGCCCTAAAAGGTGAAAAGGGAGGCCAATAAGATTGTTAAATTGTGATAATTTTAAAGACACATGTACATTTGAATTTAGCATCCTCCCATTATTATCAGCCTTTCAAGGGAGAATACAACATTATTAAATAAAAAAATGAAAAGTGCAATCCCAACACATTAATTGATTAACTTTGCAGTGTCAATATGAAAATAGCACAATCAAAATGAGAATATAGGGTAATTTCCTCTATAAAAAAACTTAACTAAATTACTTAATTGAATCAATGGATAACTATAAAAATGGATGAATAGAAAGCTAAGCTAGCCCAATGAAATTGTTAATTGTTTCATTTTAAAATATATTTTACTTATTTATTCATTATGAATTGAATTAAATGATTTTAATTGATATAATTTTAAAAAATAAAAAATTGTCATCTTTAATCAATTATGAAATTATCCGTAATAATAATAGAATAGTGAATTTATTTACAAAACAAATGAATTAATCTATATTCATTTTAATCTCACATTCATTAAGTTTCTAAAACATATATTTCAGCTTCAATATTGTTTAGACTTCTAAGAAATATATTTCAACTTCAATAGTATTAAAGTGAGTTTTAACCTCTTATTTTTATATGTAACAGTGATATTAATTTGACATTTTTTACTATGCAGAAATTCTCCCAAGAATAATTCAACTCGGTTGGGGAATTCTTCTACAATCCTTTTAAATTGCAAGTTCCTTTGAGCAAAAACAAAACTCTTTATGACTATTTGCATTCAATTGAAAATATTTTTTAGCACTAACTTTTGTAGTTCAGTAGGCAGCTAAAACAATGAGGCAAACAGATTTACAAGCTCAACAAACAACATACAATATTTTATGTCAAATGATCATCGACATGGAGGGCATGCATACTCAAATAAATTAAAAACCAAAAATAAATACTCAAAAAATAAAAATCAAGCATAAAACTGCAGATTGCATGCATGTACTCCAGCTTAAACTTGCTAGATATAAGTCAAAATTTCCTCTTCGCTACAAGGTCAATACACCATTTAAGATGATTAGTCGAATCAAAAAATAAAAGTTAAAATTCCTACTTGCAATCATGTAACTCTCCCCTCCATATACAAGCTTCAACCAAATTGCTTTTCTGCTGACAATCAATATGCTCAAAATAGATTACTACGAAATTTCCCAATGGTAAGTCATTAATGCTAACTATCATGCATGCACTCCAGATTAAACTTGATAGATATAAGTCAAAATTTCCTCTACCCTAAAAGGTCAATAAAACATTTAAGATGACTACTTGAATCAAAAAATAAAAGTTAAAGTTCCTATTTTCTATAATGTAACTCTCCCCTCCCTATACAAGCTTCAACCAAATTGCTTTTCCATTAACAATCAATATGCTCAAAATAGATTACTACAAAATTTCCCAAAGATAAATCATTAATAATGCTAACCACCAACATTAACAAATATCATTTCCCCTCCAAACCTTTATCATTTTTTGAAACCTCTCATCATTGCTAAGAATGATTACTTCATTAATATAAAACCAAACTACTTATTGAAAAAAAAAAAAACTAACCACTCTATTCTTTGGAAAACCAATACTTATAAGATGTAATTAAATTATGAGATTACATAAAGCCTCCTTGTAGAATAACGAAAATATTTTATCTTATATGCGTCAATCATGTGGTGTCCACATTGCTAATCATAGACAGGCTGGTGTACTTATGCCTTTGAGTGTGGGACCCATAATGCTCTGCGCTCTTTCATTTTACTTTTCCATGCTTGCATCGAACAGGTTGCTTAGAAAAAATTAATCGGGACCCAGACTTGCAGTGCAAGTTGAGCTGCATACATATGCCCAGACGTGTGCATCATCCCAGAAAGCACGATACGCGTAAACAAGCAGAAGCCGACAAAATGGTGAACTCGAAAAAAGCACTACAGCTTATTTTTAGTTTTATAATCAAAAACCAGGGAACTAAGATTATTTTTAGTCCAGCGGATTTTAAAATATCATTTTAATTCATTTTATTTAAACTAACAAGCTCTCACCAAAGTTCAACCAAATTAATATCATTACAAATTTTCCAATTAAAAAGTTTTGCATTGAACAGATTAATTAGAAAAAATTAATGGAGAATACATCCATTTCACATTAAAGATTAAAGAAATTAATAGGAAATACACCCCTCCAGGGGGAATATTGAAAACCTAATCCATTATAATTATGTTATTTTGTATTATTAAATTATTATTCATTTGAGAAAAAAACATCAAAAGTTATAATTTAATAGTAACCATATTTGAGAAATAGTTAGAATAGAGATTTTGAAATTAATTTATTTTTAAAATTGCAAGTATTTTATAAACATTATATAAAATCATTAAAATTTAAATTTTTTATTAAATAATTTTAAGTAGTTTAAAGTTTGTATATTAAAAATTAGTAAGCTTTGTCAAGGTTTTTTCATTTTAAGATAATTTTTCATCCCTAAAATTTTTCTATTTCTAAGCTAACAGTCACAAATAAATGTTTCAAGAGAATTCAACCACCCTAAAATAATTCATATAAATACACATGTAAGTACATGAATTATGGCATTTAAAATTATCTTTTAAGAGGTCTATTAAAATCTAGATGACTATTCATATTTAGTTGAGACTTATATTTTTCTAGAGTGAATAGTAATTCATAATACCAACTATCATAACTCTAATAGATTTAAGTTTAACATAAATTATTATGATGCAAAATTAACAAAAAAACTAGGGTAGTAACTATATGCCTTCATAGTAACATGAGCACACAAACTGCACTTAAATGAAGTATTATTATTATTTTTTCATTAAGAGCTTTATTTCTATTTTATTTTGAAACATAAAATACATAATTAGAACAAAACTATAGAGGCTACATGGTTAATTTATCTCCTTGAGAAAACCAGACCAATGAGTGTTGAGAGATGAGTTCAAAAAACCCCTTTAATTAAAGAGCTTAGAAAAATAGTAATCTTAAGAAATATTAAGAAAAATAGTAATTCCAAATGAAAATGTTAAGAAATATTGTTTAATATATGCACAAAAAGCACTAAAAATGGCTCCCTTATGCTCTGTAGACCCAGAGTGGTCACATGATGAGAAATAACAAGACCTGGCTCTGTGGGTGAAAGACAACCTAGGAATCTTTGTGTATGAAGGAGAGTATCCTTCATGTCCTTTAACCTAATTTCCATCTATAGAACTCTGAGAGAAGCTTCCTCCTAAGCCATCAAATCTAGCTCAATGGTGGCTACTGGAAAGAAATTTGTAGTCTAGTTGTGCCTACAGTTGTGTAGAGAGTGGCTCTAGCTTCTTCAGTTTCCAACATACTACTTTTGTTCAAATAAGTGTATAAACCTTTGTCTATTAATGAAATGATATTGTTATTCAGTGTTTTATAACTAGTGCTTAGTTGGAATTTGATCTTAGGTAAATAGTTGAATATTGAATTTGGAAGGAAATTGAATATAAATATTTAATTTATTCTTAAAACAAGAGAAATCCTAGAAATATCAATGTATCATATTGAAGATTCGATTAGAAAAGTCTTCATAGAACATATGAATAACTCATTAAAGAAATAATCAATGAAATCATGAAGCCTATAAATCTATTATAAAATTAATGTATAGTATGTAGTTGTTGGTACAACCATGGAACATAATACATGTTTAAGTTGGAAAACTTAAAGAGTTTTTAGTTGTTATAAAGTGTAAGAGCCTTTTTTTGGATTCTCCAACCTCAAAATTATCATGTATGCAGGCACTAGATGTAACATGATGCTTGAATGTCTCTAGAATTCTTGGTGGTGTAATTTGTATTCTCTTTCACCTAGATAGGAGTAAAGTTACATAGATGAATATAAAATGTAAAATAAAGTATTAGCCTTAATTTCTCATCAATTATCTAATTGGAAGAGTTGATCAAATTTAATGTATTTGGCATAGAAATAATTTAATAGGTATTTGTTGAGACATTCTCCCTCATTTGATAGAAATTTTATTGTTTCTCCTATATTTTTGGTGGGCAAGAGTTATCCATTGCCTGAAAGAAAGAATTATGTTTAGATATAAATTTATTGTTTTATCATTTAAGAGTTTCTGTGGAATTTATGCTTATGAGATAAGCTCTTACTTTATCCTTTCATGGCAATAATAATTACTTACTTCATTAACATAAATATATTCATATTATTGTTTTAATACTATGATAAGTCTCCTCCACCTTAGAAATTATACTAAGTATGTCTTTATAGAATGATCCATGTAAAGGTAAGTCTTTGTTGGATGATCCATGAGGGAGTACAACTTTGTGGAAAGTTCTTCAAAACCTACACCCTCAGCTTGCATAGTTAGAAAATAGATTAAGTATGGACTATGTAATTTGCGCGATGCAAAAAAATGTTGGTGCAAATTGGTTATCACTGGAAAATTGTGGAAGTGTAAGTAATCACAGTGAAAAGTGTTGTGAAAAAGATATTTGCACTAACATAAGGTGAATATTAAAATATTATATAGTTTGGAAGTGGGAATGAAAGAAATATTAAAATAATATTTGTTCCAGAAAGGTGGTCCAAACATATTGTTTTGGACATAAATAGTAAATAATAAGACATTCTCTAACTATTATACTTTTTGAAGTTTTGGGATGAAATCCCACAAAATGTTTTTGATTAAATCATGATATTTTGTTATTTAACATGAGTTTTTTACTACATATATCGATTCAACATCTTGAAAAACTCTTGGAACACTCATATTGTGGAGAGTTTACAGCTCAAAGTTGTGATTCAAAACAATCCTTGTAGGATTCTAAGAAAAATCCACTAGAAAACTCCAAAACATAATATGGGTAGACACTGACAAATAATCAAGTTCACGATGAAGAAAGCCGAGAAATTGATAATAAATTGTCATTTATTTACTTTGAAATTTATGTTGATTATTTTAAATGGACATGAAGTAATAAAATAATAATGTTAAGAGAGAAATGTAAAAAGGGCTAAATATAAAAAAATAAAGTAATTCATGAAAAAAGGTAAAGAAGGGCATGGCCAAAAGACTCTAGTGATAACAAGCCACACCCTTGAAATGACATGTATGATGCAGGAGCATTGGCTCAAGTACCAAATTATATCTATGTTAGCTCAGGGGGTTGCTCGTATTACTAGGAATTTTGTTTCCTAGGATCGATTAAATGTATTTTTTATAAGTTATTAATAGGTTTTGAATTGTAAATGTTCTCGAATGTTTGAGAACCTGATTAGATCTAGTCTGGTGAGATTTTGTAGGGATAAGAAATACTAATTTAGGTGTTAGTTAGAGGTTTGTGGATCATTGGGGATATCAAGATCTAGTTGAGGAAAAGGTGGAACTAAATCATAACCGGTTCAGAATCCTAGGTATAGAAGATATATTCGAAGAATGTAATAGAGGGGGGGAGAGATTAGATTTTAGTTATTGCTTTGTAATCCTAGGGCATATGATGGATCAGAGGCCATTAAATTAGAAGATCAGGCTTAGTAGACACAGTGAGTCTCATTTTGTAATTATGTATCGATTTATATATATGCACAGAAATTAATTTCCAGCGTATTAGTGTTTTTTGATATTGTCTTGTGGTTGCACTCTGGATGTTGTAAATTGCCAACAGAATGTGGATATACATTTGTGAATCCAACATATTGGGTAAGCCCCATAAACCAAGGCGCGGATTTTGATTGCTTGCTCTAGAATAACGACCAGACACAGTTGTGCTACAGTTGTAATTCCTGTAAAGAGGGGGCTGTTGGAAAACCTGAAAATAGACTAGAGAGTGGCCGATATTGTATTGTTGGTCACTATGGTGGCCCTCATTTGGGGGTACATAGTTGGATGCAGCGCCTTACGTAAAGCGAGACAAAGGAATGCCATGGACCTCTGAATCCATCTGAGGAATCAAAGCGGTTGCCGCGGTTTGGAAAAGGAGTCGAATTATTAGACCAGGGCACAAATCGGTAGGTTGTTTGAGGTCGTGCTAAGAGCAATTTTTGAAACCGAGGTACTCAGGCTCGCATTTGGGGTTTCTTGACCAACCTCTGGGCCAAGCATGCTTGTCTAAACTCTGCCAAGCTGAGAGAAAACCTGGGCATATTCACAAAGGCCGATACCGTATCATTGGTGTGCGGGATCAATGAAACATTGATTGTAGTAGGGCCAAGGGTTTATTTGATGAGGAGCTGATATGTATGCAGGGTTGAAATTAGATACAAGACCGAATTAAAAGTGACGGCCGTAGTAGCGAATGAGTATCAGATACACCTGTTTCGATCCTAAGGTACCAAGCCATAAGCTTGGCATCATTTTTAGTATCAGAGCGGGAAAAGATTTCCTACAGAAAGGAGTTTTTACGTGTGAAGAAAGAAGAGTGTGACCAGCCAAGGTGACAGAGCTAGTAATCAGAAACACTGGCAGGACAAAAAGACAAACAAGCGTGTTTTGTGTGCAAGGGTTCAAAGGTTGCACAAGGAGAAAATAGGTCTTAGAAAAGGGCAGAAGTTGGCAGTGGCAAGGAAGTAAGATAGAAAAGATAGGATGTGATTAATACTCCCAAGGAAAAGTTGCAGAGGGCAAATGGCCAAGGAAAATAGAGATGAAAGATAGGAGAGAGAGATGAGAATTTCATTCTCAAGGGAGATTTTAAATCTGAACACATAGCAGAACAGAGAGGAGAAGAGTTTTACTCTCAAAGAAAGAATTTGCAGAAAGCAAATAATTTGAGACAGTCCATGCAAAATGCAGATGGACATGATCTTGCAGGGATCATAAAAGATATATATAATTATATATTATATATTATATATTATATGATGATATTTTGTTTTAACTGAGTGATAAAATGTGATTGAAGGTTTTCAATAGCTGGCAAAGGGAAAAGCAGAGGAAAGAAAGCACTCTGAAGTGGTAGTGAACCTGAAGAATCCAACAAGGGATTGGACAAAGAAGACAACTGAAGTGTTCTCAAGGGAGAGTGAGAGCTTGCAGAAGCCTAGAAGGAGCAAAGATGTTTCTCAAGAGAAGGTTCTAGATAGAGGACCATGCTTACCAAAAGACTGAGTGAGGAGAGCTTAGTGAGGTAAGATTGCAATAAGGAGGACTTTCTGTTGCGGAGGCTTGTTGCAGTGGAGTGAGGAGCTCATGAAGAGAAGATGAAGACAAAGATGATCATTGTAGAGGTTCTAAAGAAAGCCACTATAGAGGAAAGGATGCCAAGACAAAAGGCATGAAGAGGATGATTCAAGAGGAGCTTGACAAGCAACTTACTGACATGAAAGCAAGATTGGAGATATTGAAAGAGTTGCTACAAGAACCAGAAGACTACAAAAGAGGATGGGCCTTTCCACTAAAAGGAAAGAAGGTGATTTGGCACTCATTACAGATGAGGTGGAAGCAAAAGGAGATTGCCTTATGGACAAAGGAACTCAAATCCTTTGAGTCAAGGATAAGAATTGAAGATGTCACAGGCAAAATTGTTCAAAGGAAAATGCTTGAAGAAGCAGGAGAAGCAAATGAAGTTATTTGCAAGCCAAAAGAAGGAATATCTCTAGATGATGATGAGAAAGAGGGGAGATTGTATGAGGGTCTCAAAAGGTTAGAAGTGAACTTGGATCAACATACTGAAATGTTAACAGGAAACCTTGAGGAAAGCTCAAGGAGATATTCTGGAATGGTGACGGGAAGACTAGAAGGAAATTCAGAGAAACAGGTTGAACTGGTGACAGAATAATTGAAGGAACACTCAACACAACATATTGAAATGTTGTCTGAGACACTGAAGTCTCATATTTGTAGTACTAATTCAAGTGTTAATGTCAATTATGCAGGTGAGAAAGGACAACCAATGAATATTGTCAAAGAAGTTCATGAAGAAGAGACTATGTTATCTGAAAACATAGTAAACGATCATCATGTTGTCATGATGATGGGCATGATTGAGTCAACCATGGGAGATGTTGAGTTGATCAACCTGAAAAAGATACCTCAAGGAAGAAGACATGAAGCAGAAATTCATCTAGCAAAAGGCGAAAAAAAGGAAGAAGAGCTAACAATGACAAGAAGTCAACAACGGGATCAAGGAGAAGAAGAAAGAAGCTTTCATCAAGAAGCTACTGTATGGGAGAAGGAGCTAGAGTTACTAGAGAAATGGCTAAAAGCACCAGTACCTGATGAAGACTACAAGATATCTTCCACATTTCTTCCTCAGTCCTTGTCACAATCGACTGGGAAAGGAATTTGTAGAGACAAAGAGATGGCTGGTAGAGGTCACATGCCACCCCCTTTTGCTAGACACCTTCAAGGCCCAAGCATGGGGCCTGAGATACATGGTCCAGCCATGGGACCTCCTGCAGGTCATCATCCTTTGGATATGTTACCACCGCCAGAAGTGTTGGAACATAAGCTTACAACACAAAGAGTAAAGATGCAAAGGCCTGTAATAGAAAATCAAAGGTTAGCTGCAACACATGGATCTTTGAGACAAGATCTTGTTATGTCTCAACATGAACTGGAGTGATTGCATTCGCAAATTGCAGCTATGCAGAATGATAAGGATCAGCAAATTAGAAGTTTTTTGGACAAAATTGCAAATATGGAGGCAGATCTCCGGGCTACTGAATCTATCAAGGCAGAGTTGCAACAAGCTTGTTCTGGTGCACAGAGTCTTCAATCAACTACACAAGATTTAAATGAGCAAGTGCAATAGCTAAATCAAGAATTGCAGTGAGCCCTGCAGAATTTCAACATATTCCTACTATGCATATAGAAGTAGAGAGCTTAAGGCAGGAGCTTCAACGTGGAAGGGCTGCATTTGAGTATGAAAAGGTTGTAAGCAGTAAAGGAAGCAGAAGCAGAGGAAGAAGTTCACAACTGTGAACCAGGGCAAAGAAGCATTATTAGAATAGTTGATGCGGAGGAAAAGCTTGAAAACTCTTTGAAGGAGTTAAATCAACACACTGAAGTGTTGATGAAAGAAGAAAGTCCAGAACAACAAGTTGAAATACTGTTGAAAGGAGACACACACTCTGAATGTGTGAAATAAAGGAAGATGCAACTAGACAACAACAACTAGCTAAAGCAGGAAGGAAGAATTAATGAAGAAGACTAGCAAGAAGATCTACTAGAAACAGAGATTGAGAACATAAGGAAGCTGATGTTGAAGCATACCAGAAGGCAAAGGTTGGCAGCATCAGAAATCGTGATTAGTCAAGTACTAAAAGATTTTCAGCAAGTTAAGAGAATTTGTCCAAATGATCCTGATGCCACCAAGAAGCTTAAAGAGACTGAGACAGCAGTCCAAAAAGTTAGACTTATTGAGGCCATCTCAGTGAATGATCTTGAGAATCATTCTGTTGTGGATTCCACTGATTTTCGTTCAATATAGTTAGAGCCCCAGTATGCTGGTGCTAGAATAGAAGGAGAAAATGTAACAATGGAATTTATAAAGAAAATGATGGATGAGTTCAAGAATCAGAAAAATATACATAGAATGTATGCATTTCAAATATTATTGCAAGTAAAGGATTTGTTGGAGGCGATGCCAACGCTGGTTGACATCAATATTCTGAATGGAAAGCAATTCACTGTTTGTGGTGACATCCATGGTCAGAATTATGACCTTTTGAACATCTTTGAGATTAATGGGCTTCCTTCGAAGGACAATCCTTATCCTTTTAAAGGTGATTTTTTTGATCGAGGATCATTTTCAATTGAAGTCATACTTGTGCTATTCACATTCAAGTGTATGTGTCCAACTGGACTCTATCTTGCAATAGGAAATCATGAAAGCAGGAGTATGAACAAGATTTATGGTTTTGAGGGCAAAATCAAGTCCAAGTACAGCAAAAGCATGGTTGAGCTTTTCACTGAAGTGTTTTGTTGCTTGCCTTTGGCTCATGTCCTCAATGACAATATTTTTGTTGTCCATGTTGGTCTTTTTAGTGTTGATGGTATAAAACTAGATGATATCAAAGAAATTGATCGATTTCGAGAGCCACCTGAAGAGGGTCTGATGTGTGCAATACTTTGGAGTGATCCACAGCCTCGTAAAGGGCATGGGCCCAATAAAGGAGATGTTGGTTTGTCTTTTGGAGAAGATGTGACCAAAAGGTTTCTCCAAGAAAACAATCTTGAGCTGGTAGTTAGGTCTCATGAAGTTAAAGAGGAAGGTTATGAAATTGAACATGATGGAAAACTTATTACAGTTTTCTCAGCTCCAAACTATTGTGACCAGAGAAGGAAGATGAAGCAGGAAGCAACTGACATGCAATAGAAATGGAGGAGAGCATATGGACAACTCCAGAACAAAGTTTGGGATCCATGAGGAAAATTTTTCTTTTTGAAAGCACATGATCAGGAGATCATCAATGTTTGCAATTGTGGAAGTCTGATGCAGGAGCATTGGCTCAAGTACCAAATTATATCTATGTTAGATTAGGGGGTTGTTGGTATTATTAGGAAGTTGGTTTCCTAGGCTCGATTAAATGTATTTTTTATAAGTTATTAATAAGTTTGAATTATAAGTGTTCTCGAATGTTTGAGAATCTGATTAGATCTAGTCTGGTGAGATTTTGTAGGGATAAGAAATCTTAATTTAGGTGTTAGTTAGAGGTTTGTGGGTCGTTGGGGATATCAAGATCTAGTTGAGGAAAAGGTGGAACTGAATCATAATCAGTTCAGAATCCTGGGTATAGAAGATATATTCAAAGAATGTAACAGAGTGGGGAGAGATTAGATTTTAGTTATTGTATTGTAAGCCTAGGGAATATGATGGATCAGAGGCCATTAAATTAGAAGATCAAGTCGAGTAGACACAACGAGTCTCATTTTGTAATTATGTATCGATTTATATAAAGGCACATAAATTAATTTGCAACGTATTAGTGTGTTTTGATATTGTGTTGTGGTTGAAGTCTGGATGTTGTAAACCACCAACAGAATGTGGATATACATTTGTGAATCCAACATATTGGATAAGCCCCATAAACCAAGGTGCGGATTTTGATTACTTGCTCTGGAATAACGACTAGACACAGTTGTGCTACAATTGCAATTCCTGTAAAGTGGGGTTGTTGGAAAAACTAAAAATAGACTGGAGAGTGGCTGATATTGTATTGTTGGTCACTATGGTGGCCCTCATTTGGGGGTACATAGTTGGATGTAGCGCCTTCCACAAAGCGAGACAGAGGAATTCCATGGACCTCTGAATCCATCTGAGGAATCAAAGCGATTGCCGCAGTCTAGAAAAGGAGTCGAATTATTAGACCAGGGCACACATTGGTAGGTTGTTTGAGGTCATGCTGAGAGCAATTTTTGAAACCGAGGTACTCAGGCTTGCATTTGGGGTTTCTTGGCCAACCTCTGGGTCGAGCATGCTTGTCCAAACTCACCAAGCAGAGAGGAAACCTGAGCGTATTCGCAAAGGCCGATAGCGTATCACTGGTGTGCGGGATCAGTGAAACATTGATTATAGTAGGGCCGAGGGTTTATTTGATGAGAAGCTAATATGTATGCAGGGTTGAAATTGGATACAAGACAGAATTAGAAGTGATTGTTGTAGCAGTGAATGAGTATCAGATACACCTGTTTCGATCCTAAGGTACCAAGCCATAAGCTTGGCATCAATGTAGCATTGGTTTCCAAATCATCTACTATTTTTCATATATATAAACATATTAATATAGCAATAGTGTAAAGATCTTCTAAAAAGCATATCTTAATGTCTCATTCTTAAAATGATACAAATTGCATATCACTAAGAAAACTCTTGATAAACACAAACAATGGAGACCTAAGAAATGAGGTCTGAAGTGATTACAAGAAAGAAAAACTTTAAAGCGAGCAATGGGGAGTACAGTGATTACATAAATCATTCCTTTGTCTCTGAATTGCTTGTTGGAAATACTTGGGGGGGGGGGTTGTGAATCAATATTTATCTTCAATTGTTACTTTTACGAGTTAGATCACTTATATTTAGAACACAAAATGAATAATAAGAATAAATTGTTTTATTAATATAATCTTTACAGTGAATCAAGTACAATATATATAGGGCTTCAACCCTAGATGAAGACACTGATCTGAATCCAACCTATTTCCAAGCACCAACTTGGAATTTAATGAGGCTCCAATCTCTAAGACTTCGACCCTATCTTATCCAAGGCACCAACTCCAAGGACACCAATATTATATTTGCCAAGCACCAACTTGGACTTTCCAAGGCACCAACCTTGTCAATTCTGAGGCACCAAGCCCAAGGGATCCAACCATATAGCTTCACTTTGTCAAGATATGTTTGGTTGTACTTCACGGATCCCAAGGTCTTGTTTACTGAGCCCTGTCAATCTTCAGCTTCACCGTAGTCTTCACGCTACATCATCAGTTACAACCTGGTAATATGGAAGGTGTCACCACTTCTATTCATCATACCCAAGCAAATTCTCCAAGTCACCTCATGATGACATCAATGATGCATCATGGTCTTCAATGTTATCTCCAAGATCTCTTAAGGCTTCTCAAAATATCTTCAATCTTCTTCAAGGTCATTGCATAAATACTTCAATCAAAGTCTCCAAAACCCTTCACTAGCTTTGATTAGTGATGCACTTACTTGTATGTGCTTGACCAAATTCTTCTTTGTTCCTTGTTCCAGATCTATTAACTGTCCAATGTTCAAAAGAGTTTCTTCAATATTGAACCTTTTAAATGCCAATATGAGATCTACCCAAACCTTTAGCAAGTTCCCCTCAGGATCACAGTCTATCACTATACACCAGTAAAATCTGAGCTTGAAGCTATTCTTTTTTCACTGTCTAGGGTCCAATCCTACTTCATACTATGAACTCAAACTTACTCCTTATTGTTGTAGCAGCCTATCAATATCCAACAAAATTATGTTGTGAGTGTCTTCCACAAATCTGAGATAGAGACAGATTAACCGAGCTTCTCCCAAGTAATTTTCTGAGGCCTTGAAAGGTATCCAAATTCTGTTGTCTGAATTATGGCAGGACTATTTTCTGCCCTAAAGTTTTCTTCCATAAAAAACCAAGGCACCAGACTCCGCAATCTATCCATAGGAGACTATTCTTGAGACTGTCCTTGAAAGAATGTCTATCTGAGCCACACAAGATTGTCAAACAGTGATCTGTGCTTCTCCAAAAGGTGAAAGAGGTCCTAAGATAAAGATATATATTTTTCAAAGAATCCTCCAAAGGTAGTTGTCATGAGTTCTGTTTTCTGTCCTTAAGTCTGAACTCTTTAAGAATATTTTAATCACTGAAAATGCCCAAATTGTGATCTTAAAACATCCTCCTCGACCTCCTAGCTGTTTGGTCATTTTTCTCTACATTTTCACTGAAATTACTTGAGAAAAACAGAGGTCTGAGCCTCTCTTTATATACCCTTCCGTCCGTGAAATGAACATTCACGTCCTCTATTTGGAGGCCAACTTGTGTAGGTTGCTCAGGTCAACTCCATGTCTAGATTTAATAAAATAACCTCAAAAATTCATAACTTTCAAACCACTTGGAGTTTCAAGTTGTGTAATAGCTCATTGGAAATACAAAATTATGCTCTAAAATATGGTGTAGGTCTCATAATGAGATTCTACATCTAAGGAGGTGAAAAATAATTTTCAATGTGACTGGTCATTATTTAGTGCAGAAATGATTGGGACAGTACGAGCTTCTTCTTTGTCACCTAGTGTTTTTAAGTGAGGTCTCCACTTGTTATGTCTTTAATCCTCATGCCATCAAGTGATCCACAACTTCTTCAATTTCCATGTCATCAAATGTAATTTCACCATATATGTCATCATGATAGTGCAGTGATCCATTATGAACAATAGGCATCTAGGAAGAAACTCCTTCTTAGTGGCTTGACATCTTCATTCATGATATCCTTGTCAAATAAGAGTTTTAACTATCATTAGTCGTCTCAGTAATATTGAAATATCGGTTAATGCCATATTAACATCAATGACAACCTAGATTAATAATGCTATGCCTTTGACCAAAATCTTTGTCACATGTAGATGCATCCTGTTGACATGTTCATCAAGTAGGTTGTCATCAATGACAACGCATTAGTCATAATGCCAACAAACTCTTGTTGTTCCATCTCCTAGGGTTAGGGTTTTCATTGTTCAGTGTTTATCTTTGTTATTCAATAATAAAAAGACCCTTGAGCCTCATTGTAACATAGTTCATAGCCATGTAGCCGCTACATCTCATCTCAGAGATAAGCTACCATCGCCCGAGCTAGTTTATTTCCATTCTGTATGTAATCATCTTTTAGTTCTTTGATATTAATGAAATGAAGATTTATTTTTGTTGCATCTCCGTGTTTATGTTTATATTTGTATTTTGTTTTGTTTATGCATAAGTTCGGATCAATGGGTGACATGTCTATAAGATAGATGGACGCTTACGGGAGGGGTGGGATAATGTGACTGATTCCACATGCTAGCACTCCTGCTATGACTTGGGCTAGAAGTATTGGGGTACCTTCCCCTTAGAGATCAGGATGTCGTGGGGGTAAGCGCTAGATTGGGTCACTCATGGGGATTTTACAAGGGGTGCACATAAAAGCGAATTCTTCAATCCCCAACACCATTAATCTCACTATAGATAGAAACATAGAAGAAGATAGAAGTCTCTGTTGTCACACCTAGTTCTTCCCCTCGTAGTCATTGGATGTTTGAAGGCCAAGTGACATGGAACCCTTGGAACTCCAAAGGGAATTTCTTGAAGGGAACGACCGACTTGGAACCCTTGGCATCAAGAAAGAACAGATTGGTGTGACATCCTTGGAACTTCAAAGGGAAGTTTTTAAAGGGCATGACTAAATTAGCACCCTTGGCATAAAAAATAATAATTGATATGTAATTAAGATAAGGTGATCATACCAATTCGCATAATGAAGTAAGTGTCATTTTAAAACCAAGTAAACTAAATCAAGAGTAAATTTTGGGGTAAAGGGGGATTAGAAAGATATAAAAGATTGGACCAATCAAGTATCTTAAATTTAGGTGTTTTCAATATTGATGTACTTTTAATTAATATGCAACTTCATAAAGGATGTGGTTAACGATTGACTAGTATCAAATGGATTGTCTAATTGCTTATTTTTCAATGTCGTATCTTAAACTATATCACTTCATATTTTGTTAAATATCAGATGGTTCCTATATCTTGAACTTGTTGCCTTAAAATAATGATGTCATAGGGAAGGTCCCTACATAAGTCAAATAGAAAGGGGATAACCTACTCCATATTAGCTTCCAAGTCCAATTCCTTTGACACCAAGGTTTGCACAAAGACATAATGAAAAAATGAAATACACAAGCAAAGTAGGTAAGCAAGAGGCTCATGACCTCCCCAAAGAAGACTTATGCTAATGAGATTGTCTTTCAGAATAATCACATCATTGAGATTTGGTCGACGTTTCAAACCATGTGATCCTCAGGACAAAGGAAGAATTATGCTCGAGCACATTCAAATTATACAACCCAAATTGAAAGACAAGTCTTGTCTAGCATCTCTAATTTAGCCATGAATTTTCCTTCTTGTGTTAATATAGATGCTAATTTAACTATAAATTTTCTTTCTTATGTTAACATGGTTTTTAGTATGTTAACATTCAATAGAATTATTATTAATACAATTCAAACCCATAATATATTTTTGTTACAAACCACAAGCATTGTCACGAACAACAAACATGGTTATAAACCACAAACATATATGTTTATATATATTTATGTCAATTAAACAATGAATTAAAGATTAAGATATAATAAAAATGAATTAAATATAACAAAAACACAAAAAGTAATATTTATCAAAATTAAGTATATGTTTATATAAATTTATAATATTATAAAATATTTTAACTTTTATATTAATAGTGTAATTTTTTAAGAATATAATATAAAAAAATAAATAAATAAAAATAAATGATAATATTTGACAAATTAAATATATTTTATAATTATTTTAACTAAAATTTAATTATATATTATTTTTATTTCTGTTTAATTTACATTAATTTCAGTAAAATTTTACAAATATTAAAAAACAAGTTTTTAAAAAACTAAACACATTCATTCAATTTAAAAAAAAATACTATTTCAATTAATTTCAGTAAACAAATTACTTTAATGGGAAAAAATACTTATCTCATTTGGAATCTGTTGATGTTATAATCTTAATATTTAAAATAAAAAGATATATAACTAATTTTCATATTTAATGAAAATACAATCGTAAGTTTTTTTTTATGAAAATATCTTTTAAATATACATTTAAAAGATATATGAAAAAGCATATTCATTATATAATATTTTACTCCATTTTACTTAAATTGCAAATTGAAAATTTTAATTTCTCTTAATAATAATAATAAGATCCATTTATAAGGTCATAGCAAAGCCAGACACCAAATTGGTGTATGAGACCTCCTTGTTTGTGGGACAAGGGACCCACCTCCGCGCAGCAATTTGACTACTAAGTCTACGAAGGCATACATACTCTACCCCCTTTTAGTTTTGAACCTGTGACCTCCTAGGAGGAAACACATGTTCTTAACCATTAGGTCCACTCAAGTTGTATATGCTCTTATTATCACATGCTCTTACTATCACACTGTTGGTGTCACACGGTTCTGCTTCAGTGCCTCTGCTACACTCAGCAGCACCTGAAGTTCGTAACTAGATTTTATGGATACCTCTCGAAGCCTTGGAAGACCACGAAGGCCTTCTATACTTCTCAAATTATCACACCTAAACAAGTACACCTCTGTGAGTGTCTTGGGTAATGTTCCAATCTCCACTAGATGAATACACTCCTCTAAGATTAATTTCTCAAGGTTGGGGTATAAAACGTTATCATAGAATAGCTCTGATGTGTGGATTATGAGGCAACCAACCACTTTCAACCAACTCAACTAACTCGGCAGTTCAAGTGAAACCGGCAAACACTTCAACTCCCTGTAATACTCGACACGCAATTCCTTCAACTTCCTTAAGTAACCCGGCAAAGGCATTGCCATGTCCAACAAAGGGTTTCCTATCCACAAAACTTCTAATCCACTGGGGAGTTCAATAACACTTGGCAATTCTTTCTTTAAATTTGTGCCCCTCAACTTCAGTACTTTTAGGGACCTTTGGTGCCCCAGTTGCAAGGGCCATACTTCAACTGTTTTACAAATGGAAAGATATATATGCTCGAGTGTTATTATATTTCCAAATGTTTTGCTTGAGATTCTTAAATTATAACAAGAGGAGGGATCAAAATATTTAAGGCTACTTAAACTCCCAAAAGAATCAAGTTTTGCGATATGGAATCTAAGGTCTGGAGAAATAGACGTCCCTATCAACCCACGTGCTTGATCTTGCATATTTTCCCATTTCGTTGGCTTATCTTCATCTTTTGGTTTGGTTTCTTGTCCTGAGGCTATTCTGTAAAGACCTTTACTTCTAAGTAAATCCACAATGTAGGATCACCATTCGAAGTAGTTGGTGCTGTCAAGAATAACTTGGCATGGAATTTCCATTTCAACAAAAACTGAAGCTATAGATTCTGAAACTAAGTGTTCCAATGGAAAGATCTCGAAAAATTAGGCTGATTAAAAAAAACGGCTCTGAAAACTGCTTCTAGATGAAGAAGTTATGGCTTTTTGAAGAAAAGTTGTTGAAGATGCCGACGAAGTGCGGGAATGTGCGGAAATGAATGATTATGTTATATTTAAAAAAAATCTGCTACCTTTCCAAACTTAATCTAATTAGCTAACTTCTAAAAAAAAATTATATGACTCAATTTTATAAATAAGTGAAAGTCACTTTTATAATGGTACTTTATGAGCTACCCACTAAATTGTAACTTAAATAAAAGATAAAGAGACTTTAGAATTATAAGTGACTCACTCAACAAAAGATAAAGAGACTTTAGAAAAAAGTAACTCAACAAAAAGAAAGACTTGAACTCAAGACCTCTATTCTCATAAAATAACTTTGGACCAAGAGAGCTAGTTTAAAAGGTTAGTAATTTTTGGAAAAGAGGAAGGGGGTTTAGTTTTTTATTTTTATTTTTTTTAGTCGTAGAAGCTTTGGGGTGTGTGCTTACTTGAACAAGATCTTTTTTTTCCTATAAAACAAAAACCACAAAACCCAAAACGGACATACAAAAAAAAAAAAAAAAACCTTATGGTTTGAAGTTAACTTTACCTGGAAACTAACAATTTTCTTCAATGTTTCTGATTTTTCGAGATCACACTAAGGCATAGCATAAAAGAGCATACACATGAGAAAAAAAAAACTTCTTTTTTGTTTCTAATTTTCCCAGATCGCACAGAGTCGTGGGGCAAAGAGCATACGCAGAAATGAAAGGTGTAGATCTGGTAATAAAAAACAAAGAGATAAATAAACCAAAATAAACTGAGAGAAAATAACTAGAAACTGCAAATAAACACTATATACCTCCAGATCTTAAAAATGACGTAGCTACGGCTACCAGAAACCTTTTCGCGTGAAACGAAAGGGGTTCCTCACTGGAACAGATCCTCCTAACACAATAGAGCAGTCTTCTCAGCCCAAAAGCAGTCAGAAACAATAGATCTAGGAAACGACAGTTGGATGTAGTTCTATCGGCTTCAGATTTGGATCACCAATGGATGTGGCCCTCAACTTCGCTTTGATACCATGTAGGAATTTACAGGGTAATTTCCTCAGATAGAACACCAAAGGACACCATTCACAAACAGATCACAGATCAATACACCAATATTGTTGACGTGGTTAAAATCCTCAAAGAGGTAAACAATCCACGGCCTGAGCTAACGTAACCACTTCAGGCAATTTATTAATAAAAGAATGAAAATTTACATAAGCTTCTCTCATGAATGGTTACACTACAAATGACCCTCCATGCTCTTTAGATAGATATCATTGATCAATCGGGTGTTAAGCCACGTATCAAGTGTCGGTAATACCGAGGAGAGAATGAACCATTGGATCACTACATATCGTGGCCATCGGATTGTAAGTTACAAAAGTACATAGTAAAGAAACACACTTTACCTAACTCTACACTAGACCAAGTTATACTTAACTATTTCTTATGTATCTGAATATCCTAACATTAGACTTGACCACAATAGTCCATACATGACTGAATTTCACAATGATTACATCATAAATCTTTACATGACCTTTACATAAAGAGACATATATGACATTTATAACCGTGACCAAAGAGACCTCAAAGAGACCATGATAGTCATCAAAAACTATCATACACCATATAGAATCTACACCATAAGCATCTGCCAGCAACAACATGCACATTTTCATCTTCAATTTGCAAGATAAGACAATGTAGCTTTAATATCATCAACCTGTGACCAAGTATGTAGCATAATATTTTCCATAGAGATCTTCTATAAACTCATCCCCTTGACCTCATCAAGGCCAACTTGTTCTTTCCTTTAGTAGGAAAATCCTCAATCCATTTTCATCAAATAATACCTTTTCATGCATCAACCAAGAATATTCCATGTCTCCAAGTATCATTTAGTAGATGTCTTCATGAAACCCGTAGTAACATCATTCTCTTGGCCCATTTTCTTCATGCAAGAAAAACTATCACACCAACACCACTTCATCAATATGCTACTTAAGTAATCATCCATAAGATTCTTATCTGTAATTCACCCATCAATGATATCCCATGATATAGAGATAGTAGTATGTATATAGCTTCTCATCAATGAGAAAAGTCATCAATAACAAACCATGAGTTCACCATCATTTATCAAACTTTGTTAGTAACCCATCTCCTTGATACCATTAAGAGCAACAATCCTCAAAAAATATACCTTATGCAGCATATGTGAGATCTAATCACTATAGGAATCATCATCCATAACTACACCATATGCAACTTATGTATCTTTGAAGGCATAATGACAACAACATAAAGTAATGAGTGACACTTATCATAATAAAAAATGAGGTTGTATAATCAAGCTTTGTTTATCTCCTTGAACTTATGAATATCAACATATAAGAAACATAACATATGCTCCATATGCATCATCAAAATAATATTCTATCATCATCAAATAATCATAACAAGGTCTACATGTTCTTTCCACAACAATCCCTAACATATCATACATGTATTGTGAGTAGACAGTTATCTATCATCCTACATTTGATGAGCATCACCCATAATTAGCAACTCATGCATCATCATTCAAGAACTTCAGTAACATAAGCAACATCGCCATTGATAAGCATCATTATGTACCAAGGAGTTTTAAAGAAAACATAATTTCAATAATTCATTATTAGAAGCATAACCAATGCTCCCCCTAAACCTGTGTCCACTGTTTAATTTCATGTTTGATCACATCAAGTCATCCATCAGTAAGGTCATCAAAGAAACTTCATCAATCAATAAATCCATGTCATGTTGCATCAACTAATAAACCATTATAATCCAATACCATTTATAGGTAGCATCGACTGACTGTAACCAACCAAAGTTAGAACAAGAAAGCCAATTAATAACTGTCTTAAGCATATTAGAGCCTTTTCCTTAGTCTGTCCCACTTTTTCTTCATCATAGCAAAACATACGCGATTGTTCATATTAGAACTCACGTATATATGCAATTTTTCTTCAAAGGATCCCCATGTAGAAAGTAAAATACTGAAACTTCACAACTTTGGCTCCCCCAGAGATTACACATCACTAATCCTGAGGCCCTGATAATCATATTCTATTCTGATGAGGTCATGTACCTCACATCACTTCTGTAGTCACTGTGAGAAGTATTCGTTTAAGAATAATGGACTGTAATGGGCAACGTCTTCTTTTACTTTGAGTTTGAATCTCCTCATATCTATGATAATTTAGTTCTTCAAGCACATATATTTTTTTGGGTTTCTATATCCTCTTGCTATGACTTTTCAAGTTTCTTCATCCATAACCTCGCACTTGGTTGATGTAAACACAATTATATTTCCTTTATCTTCCATTTGACCTACACTTAGAATATTCTTCTTTAGCCCTTGAACTAATAAAGTATCAGTTGCTCCTCTATGTTTATTAATTATGGCTCTACCTTTTCCCAAAACTTTTGCTGGAACATTATTTCCCAGAATAACATTACCATATTGGTTTTTCTTGAAAGACTCCATCTTACTCTTATCTTCAATCATGTGATGAGAGCATCCGTTATCTATGTACCATTCATATTCTTCTTCAAATGAGCAGAGAGGAAGACCACACCTTATATGTTCTTCTTCTTTTGGCTTATTATGAAAAATGTTGGTTGATCCGTCTTTTTAAGGTCTTACGACATCAATATTCTAATATGGTTTCTTTCCATGTTGTTTGACATGATCCATAGATTTGTTCTTGCATTTTCTTGACACATGCTCATAATTTTTACAAGAATAACATCTTATGTGAGCAAAGGAATCATAATATTTCTATTTCATATTCCTTCTATTGCAATCAATAGCTTTGTGACCATATATATTGCAGGAAAAACAATATCCTTTAAAGAAGCCTGAGTGCCTGGAAGTTGATGATCTTTCTGTGAAGCGGTTATTTGCTTGTGGTTGAAACAATTTACTTATGCAATTGCTGCAACATGTTCATAATTATGACATATAAAACATTTAGCATTATTGATAAGAGGATAGAATTGTTTAACAATAGGATTAAATGATTTTCTTTGAAGATTCACTTTCTTTTTTTTATCAGGTTGACTTCTTATCTCTTTGTTGAGCATTTTATGTTTTATATTGTTACCCTTTAAATTCCTTGCCTCAACTTGTGAACGATATTCTCCTTCAACCGTTTCATGAAAACCAATGACAAATTTGATATAGGGAGACCTTTGACTACTAAGAATATTATCCAAAATCTTAGCACTATCTTGAAATCGCAAATGTTTATCTTTTTCTTCTAATTTACCTTTTAGGACGTTTACCCCAACCTCCATTCTTTGATATTACTTTTCATTTTCTAGATATTGCTTCTTCATACCTTCTTCAACCCTTCTTCCTTCTTCCACTTGCTCATTTAATTTAAGAATCTCATCTTTCAGCCCACTTTCTTTTTCTTCAAATGCTTGAAGTAGTTCTTCATTCTGCTTATCTGATTTTTCAATATTTTCTCTTAGAGAGACAATCTTAGCTTCAAGACCTTCACGATATTGTTTAGATACCATAGTAGCATTGTTAGGTCCCTATACTACTAGTGTAGCCCCTTCTTGTTATTAGTGCAACCCCCTTATTGTATTTTTCAGCCCATTTAGTCCCCATATTGTTATTATTACCCTTAGAAGCCCCCTATTTTTATTTTTGTGCCCTTAGAATACTATTTTTATGTTGGCTCTGATTATATTGTGACCCCTTAGAATCCTATATATAGAAAGGAGGTCTTGTCATTTGTATCATACAATAATTATTCATTTGTGTAATGTAATGGAGGTTACCCCCTCAAAAATGCTGATTTTGAAGTTGTTGATCTATCTTTTCTTCTATTTTGTGAGTTGGTAGCATAACATTTCGTATCAGAGCTTTGTATTCTAGGGTTTTGCTACTCCAAACAGGTCATCGTGGCATGTTCGCTATAACATTTTGCCTATGATGTGACAAAAGCTGAAATTAAAACCCATTTGAGACAAAATTGTAATGAACCTCGCATCCGAATTTCAGATATTTTCCCCCTATATTTGAGGAGATATGATCCAAGGAGGTTAGGGTTTTTGCAGGCTCCTGAATTACATCCCAAACAAGTGACCTGGGGAAAATTTTCATAACTTTCTCTCTGAGCATCGGATTGAAATTTAGTAAGAAGTTACAGAAATAAGATTGACCTTGTTTTCTGTGTATTTTGTTCAAGTTCGATGGTCAAAAAAGGGACACGTGGAAGGTCATACAAGTTCACTCTACTGAACTTGTCTATAATCAAGTCATCGTGGGAGATTTGGAAAAAAATATTTCTTGAAGAATCCAATATTTATCAGACTGGTGGGGTTAGAAAGAGGACTCATAGGGATACTACAGGACAAAATTTCAAACCTTGGAAATCTGAAATTGCAGACATACATCAGATTTAATATCGAGCTCCTACAAAGATAAAAAATGTGTGTAGTTTTTTTTTATTTGTTTGTTTTTTTTTTTTTTTGTCTTTTTTTGTTTTGTTTTGTTTTTTTGTTTTTTTTGTTTTTTTTTTGCATAAGTTTTGTTTCAAAAAGTAGTTTGAAGTGATTCAAAGGGAACATTGAAGCATAATTATCATCAATGGATGGCCCAAAGAAAGAAAATTGAAACACCTAGTAAGCAACATGAAATCTCTACCATGACTCGTGAAGAAGAGGAAGAAATGCAACATGATATATCAAAATTACTAGACCAAGTGCAGCAAATTTCACTCTCACAAAAAGTAACAGAAACTAAGATAGATGGTTTAAAGAAAGGAATGGAAGTTAATATGGATGGTTTAAAAGCAAAACTAAAAGAAAACATTGAATATTTGAAGAAAGACATGGAAGGTTTGAAAGGAGTTTTGATAAATTTGCTACACAAAATGCTTCCTGATGGTGAAAAGGTAGTAGAGGAAATTCATTGTGAGAACAAAAGTAATGTTAATGATGATTTCATAGAATCTAACATTCGATTGAAGATTCACCATGTTCCAAAGATCGATATGAGTAAGTTTGATGGCAAGGATCATGTAACATGGATACTACAGATGGAGCAATATTTCGATCTCCATAATGTGCAAAACACACAAAAGGTACGCATTACAACTTTATATTTGGAATCCAATCAGTTTGTATGGTATCGATGTCTTTTCTCTCATAAACAAATTGTCACTTGGTCAACTTTTATGGAGGAAATGATAGCACAATATGAGAATACAAAAAGAAACATCTTTTTTAGCAAATTGATAAATATCAAACAAAAGGATTCAAGGATGGAGCATATTGTGGAATTCCAAAAATTGAATATAAGGGTAAAAGATATTCCAGAGGAGCATAGGATTTATGTGTTCATAGGGACTTTAAATGATAACATCCAACATGAGGTTCACCTTTGGGAATCTGATTCATTGGAGAAGGCATTCAGGTTTGCAAGAAAAATTGAAAGAAAAAGTATGGCAAAGAGGAAGCCTACCACTCACAACTATAAAGATGTAAGTGTTTTTGCCCCTAGCCTTCCACAATCTAAAAGGTTGACACCACAACAATTGGAAGAAAAAAGAGAAAAAGGGATTTGTTACATCTGTGATAGCAAATACACTAAAGGTCATAAGTGTGCTGAGAATAAATTACTTTACATAGATTGTGAAGAGGAGGAAGAAAAGGAAAAAGAAACATCAAAAGAAGAGGATATACACCAAGAACCAAACCTAGAGAAAGAAGAAATGAATCTGACCATATCTTGTAATGCAATGGCAAGAATTAGCACTCCTCAAACCCTCAAGATAGAAGGACATATCAAGAAGAAAAAGGTAATAATGTTGATTGATCCGGGTAGCACCCATAATTTTATTCATTGTAAGATAGCCAAGGAATTGAATTTCTTCCTATATCCAGCACCAGAGTGTCAAGTAATGGTTGTAAATGGAGGAACCATAAATTGCTCTAGAAAGTGCCATAATATAAAGCTATCCATGGGAGAATATGTATTGAATAGTTCAATGCTTTCCATTCCAATGGGTGGTGTTGATGTTGTACTAGGAGTCCAACAGCTACAATCTTTGGGTATGATAGCTTTTAATTTTCAAGAAATTTTCTTGAATTTTTTTGGGAAGGTAAGGAAGCTGAATTAAGGGGTATCGCAGGGCAACTGGGAAAGATAACAAGCTCTAACATCAATACAAAACTTTTAAAGAAATAAAAACGGGGCATAATTTCACAATTATGTTCACTAGAGGTTCCCACATCAAAATCATCTATTTCTCCATATCTCCAAAAAGTTTTGGAAAATCATTCCAAGATATTTGACACTCCCAAAGTTATCCCACCTATTCGTGATCATGATCATGCTATTCATTTGATTCCAGGAAGTGTGCCTCCAAACATCAGACCTCACAGATATTCATATGCCCAAAAGAGTGAAATTGAACGCATGGTTGCAGAAATGCTAGAGGCTAGTATAATTCAACCTAGTCAAAGTTATTTCTCTGCTCCAGTAGTATTGGTGGACAAGAAGGATGGATCATGGCGCATGTGTTTGAATTATAGCGAGATCAACAAGCTCACTATTAAAGATAAATTTCATATTCCTGCCATTAATGAATTATTGGATGAATTACATGGAGAAATTTACTTCACCAAGTTGGGTCTTCGTTCAGGATATCATCAAATCAAAATGAAGACTGAAGACATTTCGAAAACAACATTTAGAACTCATGAGGATCATTATGAATTTTTTATTGATGCCTTTTAGCCTTACCAATGCACCTTCTACATTTCAAGGTTTGACAAGTTCCATTTTCAAACCCTTAGAAAATTTGTGTTAGTATTTTTTGATGATATACTTATCTACAGTAAGTCTTGGAAGGATCATGTTCAACATATTGACAGGGTGCTCAAACTATTGGAGGAGAAACAATTATATGCAAAATCCTTCAAAAGTTTCTTTGGAGTACAAAAGGTTGGAATATCTGGGTCAGATTGTATCTCATGAAGGTGTTAAGGTAGACCCTAGCAAAATTAAAGCCATTAAGGAATGGAAAATCCCCACATCCATAAAGCATCTACGAGGATTTCTCGGGTTGACGGGGTATTATCACAATTTTGTTAAGAATTATGGGAGAATATCAGCGCCTCTAACAAAATTACTAAAGAAAGATGCATTTTCTTGGACTCTAGAAACAATGAAGGCCTTTGAACATCTTAAAGAGGCAATGTGCCAAGCACTAGTCTTAGCTATGCCGGATTTAACAAAAACCTTTATTATCGAATGTGACGCCTCAGGAAAAGGAATTGGTGTTGTTTAATGCAAGAAGGAAGACCCATTGCTTTCGAAAGTCATCTAATCAAAGGAAAGTATTTACACAAAGCTATTTATGAGAAGGAAATATTGGTAATACTAAATGCACTTAATAAATGGCAACCTTACCCAATGGGAAGACATTTCAAGGTGAAAACAGATCATGATAGTCTCAAATACGTTTTAGAACAAAGATTCTCTTCAGAAGAGCAGCAAAAATGGGTCACAAACATGTTAGATTATGACTTTGAAATCATCTACAAGAAAGGGAAGCAAAATGTTGTTGCAAATGCGCTCTCAAGAAATGATGAGGATGTGGAAGCATTGTTTTGTGACATTTATATTATCCAACCAGATTGGATAAATGTAGCAAGGGATGAATGGAAGAATGACGAAGAAGTGTGGGAACACATTCAAACATTGTAGCAAGATCCTAATACATCTGATACATTTACCCAGAAAAATGATTCGTTATGGCATAAAGATCACTTATACTTCTGTAAGAATTCCCAACTCAAACAAAAGATTCTTTTGGAATTGCACACCTCTCCCTTAGGAGGGCACTCAGGATTTTTAAAAACTTACCACAGGGTTAAGAAGGAATTTTTTAGGGATGGCCTTAAATCTGATATTCAAAATTTTGTGGCGGAATGTTTGGTTTGCCAACAAAATAAACTTGAGACAATTAAGACCCCGAGTCTGTTACAAACTTTATCCATTCCAAGTCAACGTTGGGAGGAGGTTTCAATGTATTTTATCACAAGTTTACCCAATTCTGAAGGAAAGAGTGTCATCATGGTGGTAGTTGATAGACTTACCAAGTATGCACACTTTTTTGCATTATCTAATCCATTTAAAGCCAATACATTTGCCATTGCAATTATGGAAACAATTCAAAAGCTACATGGAAATCGAAAGGTTATTGTAAGCGACAGAGATCCCATTTTCATTGGAAATTTTTAGACATAAATATTTTCTTGTTTGGATACTCATTTAGCTCATAGCTCATCTTATCATCCCCAATCTAATGGGAAAACTGAGATAGTGAACAAATGTTTTGAATGATATCTTCATTTCTTTGTATCTAATAAACAAACATAATGAGTCAAGTGGTGTTCCCTAGCAGAATGGTGGTATAACACTTCCTTCCATACTGCAGCAAAAATGACCCCATTTATGGCACTTTATGGATATCATCCACCATCAATCACATCATATTTAATAGAAAATTCTAAGGTTCAAGCAGTGGAAGATCATATCGAGCATCAACAACACGTTCTCCAACTCTTAAAGAATAACCTCACTTCGGTACATAATAGAATGAAATAACAGGCATATCAACATCACAATGAAAGAATTTTTAATGTAGGTGACTACGACTACAGCCATACAAACAAATGTCCCTCAAGCAAGCTATGAAGGATAATAAATTATCACCAAATTATTATGGTTTGTACAAGGTGTTATAAAAGATTGGTACTATGGCATACAAACTGGAGCTTCCTGTATCTTCACAAGAGCACCCAATTTTCCATGTGTCATGCTTAAAGATGATTATAGGTGATAAGCTTCCAGTTCAAACAATATTACCATAACTTGAAGAGGAAGGAAAAATCATATTGGAACCTAAAGCAATCACAGAAAAAAGAAATCGACAACTACGAAATCAATCAATTTCAGAGTATCTCATCAAGTGGAAGAACTTACCCGCTGAAGATTCCACATGGGAGGATGAGAATTTTATAAAGAAGCATCCAAAACTACTCAGGCATTGAGGACAACATTTTTTTGAAGGAGAGGGGCATGTTAGGTCCCTATACTACTAGTGTAGCCCCTTATTATTATTAGTGAAACCCCCTTATTGTTATTAGTGCAACCCCCTTATGCTGCAAAAGATGTCACTCAAAGCCTTACTGTTCATTCACACTTCCTCATCTGATGGAGGAATTTGGTGTAGACATTACATACTAGATACCAAACCTCAAGACTCATTAGATTAGACTTCATATTTTCTTTCCATTATTGATAGTTACATTTTCTCATCATATGCACATATGCATTGTCCATTGTTTCTGACTTGCCATGATTTTCTGCTTCTAGAGGCACCTTTTTTTAATCCATTTTCTCTTTAGAGTGCTTACTTTCACTTTTACCCATAAGTGCAAGTTCAGTTGTTTTACTGTCATCATCCCTATCATTATTTCATAGAAAAGGAAATGGATCACAGCTAGAACAAAAGCCCGTACATGATAATTCTTTGCTACCATATTATTCATTCTTGATCAATAGAAAGCGAGATGCTCCCAAACTTGAGTATTTTCCAACATCTGTAATTTTCACTGCATCTGATATATCATTTTAAAAGTTCTCAATAAAAATATCCTTTTCTTCTAGGGCATTAGACTCAATACTACTTCTATCTTCAAATGCCATAAGTAAATGAAATTCTTGATCAGACTCACCTTCTTCACCATTTTAAAGACCATAACTATCTTCATGTGTATAAAAACTTCTCTTGTTTTCATACATTCTCCTATTTATTTTTGCAATTTCTTTCCCTTTCTCATGATTTTTTGTATAGGGACACTTAGGAGCATAATGACCAACAGAACTACAAGCAAAAATTTTGAAGGGAAGCTTACCTCTGAATCTTCTAGTACCCATTTGGAGTTCCTTTATGAATTTTACCTCTTCTTCTTATACATAACCCAATTCTTCCTTTTCTTTTCCTTTTGCAGTAGCTTTGAATGCAGCTTCTCTGATATCTGAGGGACCCATTTTTCTAATTTCATAGGCTGTTAGTATCCCATGAAGTTGTACAACAATAATATTCTTTAAGCACTGCATTTATTCTATGGTGAAAACTTTTGAATCAAATTTAGAAGTTAGAGACCTTAATATTTTCTCAACCAGTGATGATTCTTTTATTTCTTCACCAAGATTTCTCAAAAAATTCACGATCTCATCTACCTTAAGAAAGAAACTTGTGATACTTTCATCATTGTGTATTGTGAGAGTTTCATATTGAATTCTAAGAGTTTTAATTTTGGCACTTTTTACCTTGGTGTCACCTTCATAACTTTGGATAATCTTGTCCCATATAGCCTTTGTCGTATTCAACTACATGACTTTGAAAAATTCTGATTTTATCAAGTTTCCTAACAGAGAATTGAAAATGTTTGCATTGATCTCATATTTCTTCTTTTCCTCTTCATCTGTGGGAATGCAAGATGGATGTTGATAGCCTCCTTCAATGATTTCCCATACATCTGCTCCAAGTGACTGTAAGTAATCTCTTGTTCTTACTTTCCAGAAAACAAGATTGGTTTCGTTGAACAATGGCAGCTTGATAGATGTTGTCCCCTCTTGATTTTTCATCTTGATGAATCTTGCTTCAAGCCATCAACCTTCCTCCAAAGAACCGGCTTCGATACCAATTGTTGGGAAAAATACTAAGAGGAGGGGTGAATCATTATTTTAAAAACTCACTAAAACTTTTTCTTTTCTTACTCATATTTACATACAAGACTTTACTATAAGAAACCTGAGTATATATGTGACTGTTATGTAGATAACTAGCGTATATCCAGTAAACTAATTTTTAGTTAATTCATCATTTGCTTAACTTGAATCAATGTATCAGTACATCATTTAGCATTAATTAGACAATAATCATGTGTAATATTAAAAAAATAAACCATCACACATAAGAAACACAAATGAACACTAGGATTTTAGGTGGAAACCTAATGTGGGGAAAACCACTGATGTTGTCGTCTCAATATTCTTTTTATTATAAAGAAAAACTTCTTACAATCTTGTAGTGGCACAAACTCATACCAACATGCAAACACCCACCTGCAAAAGGCTGCAACCTTCTCTCATTCTCTGGCACCCACTAAAAGGGAGCACCTACCCCTTGATATCATTTACCAGCACCCACCGGAAGGGAGCTCCTAGCCCCTCATCTATTTTATTAGCTACCACTAGAATGAAGCTTCGACTCCCTCACTCAAGGCTCTAATCCTCAGCACCACCGTGGATCACATTTCATAAATTTTCACAATGGATCCACCTAATTCAAAGCATCACAACTTGTAGGCCACTTTTCATCAAATTTTCAAACTGGACCCACTACCATCATTTAAGCCCAATATCAAATATCAAAATTGAAACTAATCACTACAACAAATCACTCAATCAATGAACCATATGAATCAACCAACCCAATCATTGAACTAACTTATTCTCAAACAACCAAACTAACTTATATCATTGTAAACTCATTCATTAGAGTACCATACCACATATTGTTCATCACTAAGACCAAATCCTATCATTGCAACCACTGATCAATCATATGTTAGAATATATACACTCTTGTTGTAAGCCATACCTGCGTATGTACGCACTTTCCATGAAGCGTACTTGTGTCCATATCTCAATACACTAAAAACTGAATTTGCATCTTTGTACTACATAATCAATCACTCAATCACATTCTAAAACCATCACATATTATTGAGCCAAATACATAACCAGATGCTGAATTAATTCACTGAAACAATCACTGAATTTCAATCAACGAATGCAACTAGATCAAAGTAAACCACAACTGATCAAAAACTTCAATGCACAACCACTTATCAATATACGAAGCCATACTGCGTGTATACACGACTTCCTTGAAGCATACCCATGTATAGATCTCGAATCATTTAACCCTGAAACTGTGGCACTACCATTCTAAAACAAACGTTAAGTCACACAGAGAACCAATGAATCATTATGAAATAATCATAGAACCATCATTGATCTTCAACGAGTTGCGTCATCACTCTTCAACACACCAATCCTTAATAAATTCATCTTCAGACATCACTATTAAGCCCAGGTCATCAAGTAAGACTTCATTGATAGACAACAGAAACACATCAAGACTGATTAGACTGATCAAACACCTTATTCAACAAAACCCTAGCTTATATACAGGCTTTCCACAAGACACTTTTGCATGTATACGCGCTCTTCAGGAATCAAACTGAAGGTCCTTACATAAGTCAAATAGAATGGGGACAACCTACTCCAGATTAGCCTTCCAAGTCTAATTTCTTTGACACCGATGTTTGCACAAAGACATAATGAAAAAATGAAATACATAAGCAAAGTAGGTAAGCAAGAGGCTCATGACCTCCCCAAAGAAGACTTATGCTAATGAGATTGTCTTTCAGAATAATCACATCATTGATATTTGGTCGACGTTTCAAACCATGCGATCCTCAAGACAAAGGAAGAATTATGCTCGAGCACATTCAAATTATACAACCCAAATTGAAAGACAAGTCTTCTCTAGCATCTCTAAGTTAGCCATGAATTTTCCTTCTTGTGTTAATATAGATGCTAATTTAACTATAAATTTTCTTTCTTATGTTAATATGGTTTTTAGTATGTTAACATTCAATATAATTATTATTAATACAATTCAAACCCATAATACATTTTTGTTAGGAACCACAAACATTGTTACGAATAACAAACATGGTTACAAACCACAAACATATACGTTTATATATATTTATGTCAATTAAACAATGAATTTTATTTTTGGGTAAACATTTTTCATAGATTTGTAAAAAAAGATTCAGATATAATAAAAATGAATTAAATATAATAAAAAACACAAAAATAATATTTATGAAAATTAAGTATATGTTTATATAAATTTATAATTATTACAAAATATTTTAACTTTTATATTAATATTTGTAAAAAAAATTTAAGAATATAATATAAAATAAATAAATAAAATAAAAAATAAATAATAATATTTTGACAAAATTAATATATATTTATAATTATTATAATTAAAAAATTATATATTATATATTATTTCTATTTCTATTTAATTACATTAATTTCAGTGAATTTTACAAATATTACAAAACAAGTTTTTAAAAAACTAAACACATCCATTCAACTTAAAAAAAATACTATTTCAATTAATTTCAGTAAACAAATTACTTTAATGGGAAAAAATACTTATCTCATTTGGAATCTGTTGATGTTATAATCTTAATATTTAAAATAAAAAGATATATAACTAATTTTCATATTTAATGAAAATACAATCGTAAGTTTTTTTTTATGAAAATATCTTTTAAATATACATTTAAAAGATATAGGAAAATCATATTCACTCTATAATATTTTACTTCATTTTACTTAAATTGCAAATTGAAAATTTTAATTTCTCTTACTACCACACTGTTAGTGTCACACGGTTCTGCTTCAGCGTCTCTGCTACACTCGACGGCACCTGAAGTTCGTAACTAGATTTTATGGATACCTCTTGAAGCCTTGGAAGACCCCAAAGGCCTTCTATACTTCTCAAATTATCACCCCTGAACAAGTACACCTCTGTGGGTGTCTTGGGTAATGTTCCAATCTCCACCAAATGAATACACTCCTCTAAGATTAATTTCTCAAGGTTGGGGTATAAAACATTATCATGGAATAGCTCTGATGTGTGGATTATGGGGCAACCAACCACTTTCAACCAACTCAACTGACTCGACAGTTCAAGCGAAGCCAGCAAACACTTTAACTCTCTGCCATACTCAACACGCAATTCCTTCAACCTCCTTAAGTCACCCAACGAAGGCATCGTCGTGTCCAGCAAAGGGTTTCCTATCCAAAAAACTTCTAAATCACTAGGGACTTCAATCACACTTGGCAATTCTTTCTTCAAATTTGTGCCCCTCAACTTCAGTACTTTTAGGGACCTCTGGTGCCCCAATTGCAAGGGCCATACTTCAACTGTTTTACAGCTGGAAAGATCTATATGCTCGAGTCTTATTATATTTCCAAATGTTTTGCTTGAGATTCTTAAATTAGAACAAAAGGAAGCATCAAAATATTTAAGGCTACTTAAACTCCCAAAGAATCTAGTAGCTTCTCAAATTTCTCCCAGTCACAGAGATTGATGTGGTGGAGGTTCGTCAAGTTGCCTAAGGAATCTGGTAGCATCTCCAATTCCTTGTAGCCAAGCAGGTTCAAGATGTGGAGGTTCCTCAAGCTGTCGAAGGAATCTGGAAGCCTCTCCAATTTCTCGCATGAGTTCAGGTCCAAGCTGTGGAGGTTTTTCAAGCTGCCGAAGGAATCTGGCAACCTCTCCAATTTCTCACACCACCTCAGGTCCATCTTGTGGAGTTTCATCAAGCTGCCGAAGGAATTTGGCAGCCTCTCCAATTTCTCACATACTGACAGGTCCATGCTCTGGAGTTTCGTCAAAATGCTGAAGGAATCTGGCAGCCTCTCCAATTGATAGCATGCATGCAACTTTATGTTGTGGAGGTTCATCAATCGGCCAAAGGAATGTGGTAGCCTCTCCAATTTCTTGCACCCATGCAGGTCCACTTGGTGGAGGTTCGACAAATTGCTGAAGGAATCTGGTAGCCTCTCAAATTTGGTGCATCCATATAGGTCCATACTATGAAGGTTCGTCAAGATACCGAAGGAATTTGGCAGTCTCTCCAAGTTCATGCACACTGACAGCTTCATACTGGAGGTTCGTCAAGCTGCCGAAGGAATCTCGCAGCCTCTCCAATGGATAGCACCCAGTCAATTCCAAGTTGTGGAGGTCCATCAAGCTACCAAAAGAATCTGGTAGCCTCTCCCATTTCTTGCACCAACCGAGGTCCAAGCTGTGGATGTTCGACAAGCTACTGAAGGAATCTGGTAGCCTCTCCAATTGATAGCACTCATGTAGGTCTATGTGACAGAGGTTCCTCAAGTTGCCGAAGGAATCTGGAAACCTCCCTAATTGCTCGCAACCATTCAGCTCTATGTGGTAGAGGTTCCTTAAGCTATCGAAGGAATCTGGTAGCCTCTCCAATTGCTCACACCCATGTAGGTCCATGCAGGTCTATGTGGTAGAGGTTCCTCAATATGTCGGAAGAATCTGGCAGCGTCTCCAATTTTCTACACCCACTCAGGTCCAAGTTGTGGAGGTTTGACAAGCTGCGGAAGGAATTTGGTAGCCTCTCCAATTTATGGCAATCTTGTAGATCCAAGCTGTGGAGGTTCATCAAGCTACCTAAGGAATCTAGTAGCCTCTCCAATTGAAAGCACAAATACATGTGATGGAGGTTCCTCAATTACCAAAAGAGTTTGGTAATGATTTCAATGAAGGCGTGCGTAACACCAAGGCCCTCAAGGAGTTCAGAGGAATGAATTCTTCTAACAATTTAGAAAGGAACGAAGAATGAATGACGATCCTTTCCAAGTGCTTCAATTGCCCTATGGACTTTGGAATGCTCGAGAGGCAGCTCACATTTATAGCGAGGATGATCTAGACTGCATCTACAAGATAACTGTGTAGGAGAAAGATTGGGTAAATCCAATCGCAGATGGTCGAATATCGTGGGAGCCTAAAAGCTCCTGCACATCAGGTTCTGACGAAGAGATAGAACGATGGCAGAACCGGTTACACGAGGTAACCACGCACAACTATTACATGATGACAAGGTCGCTGCGTTGCGTGGCAACAAAGGTAAGAGATCTGCCTACGTATGATAGATTGAGCGAGGTGGATGATTTCCTGAACAAATTTGAAAGAGAAGTACTAGAACAATAGCATTTCGATGCTCTGAAATGGATACTGTGTGCTATGCTCGCAAGATGGTGGGGTACGTACCAAAGAAGTTTTGAGGACTGGCGCGAATGCAAAAGGATGATACGCATGCAGTTTGGGAAGCCTCAGATGTGGTTAACAGACAAGTATGATGGACGGGATGATCCACATGCACACCTTGCAAAATGGACCAAGGTCTACAGGGAAGAGCCACAACCTGAGTGGGTGCACCTATTCTGTCATACCCTGGATATTATACTCATGAATTAGTATATAGAAACAGAGCTTCGGCATGGCACAAGCGAATGGAATATCCTGTGCCAAGGATTCCTGTTAACCTTCACGTTTGAGGATCGTTGATGAGATTCTGTTGATGATGCACTACAAGTAGTAAAAGAAGCTATCTTCAAAATACCTTAAGAGCCAATGGAAGTGCTTCAGCCGGAATAGGCAACCTAGCTGAGCTATGCACTGGAGTGTTACAACGTAAACATCGAGGAAGATGATGAAGATCCACGAAAAGTTAACATTCCAGAAACTGAAGGCTATCACGAGATTCAAGGACCATTGATTGAAGATCTTGTCATCACCATGCCGGTAAAAACGATGTAGGTAAACATTGGGACGGAGGTCGATCTGAAGTATGAAACACTCGACGACTATCGGGATGATGCCATGGTTGATAAGGTCGCTTAGTTACTCCGCCAGTACCAAGACTTATTCCTGACCAAGATTACAGACTTAAAGGGGATCGCTGGTGATTTAGGGATGATGAAGATCACCCTCAAACCCGACGCGAAGCTGGTTAAGTAGAGGCCTTACTGCTTGAATCCAAAGTACAAGGAAAAGGTTTGCATAGAACTAGACAAAATGCTCGCAACTGGAATTATTGAGTTGGTGGAAGAATCCGACTAGGTAAGCCCTATGGTAGTACAGGAGAAAAAGAAGAAGGGTGAGATAAGAATATGCGTGGACCTCAGGAAGTTGAATGACACCTGTGTACACGACCCATTCCCGGCCCCGTTCACAGATGAAGTATTGGAAAATTTTGATGGACAAGAAGCATATTCCTTCACCAATGGGTTCTCAGGGTACCACCAGATCAAAATCGTGCTAGAAGACAGGAGCAAGATCACCTTCATGATGGAGTGGGGCTGCTTTTAATACACCGTCATGCAGTTTGGGTTAAAGAACGCACCAGCCATCTTTTCGCGCATAGTTGTAGCCACCTTCAAAGAATATATCCACAAATTCCTGGAAGTCTATCTAGATGCTTGGATTGTATTTGGATTGATTAAGCACCACGCAGTGAGCTTAGCTTGATGCTGGATACTTTTCGACGACACCAAATTGCGTTGAACCTTAAGAAGTGTATGTTCCTCGTTCCCTGTGGGAACTTACTAGGACATGTGGTCTGCAAATAGGAACTAATGGTAGATCTCGCAAATATTGCAATAATTCTAAATTTGGAAGCACCACGAAGTGTTAAACAATTGTGCACTACCTTGGGACATATAGGGTACTATAGGAAGTTCATCAAAAGATATGCCTAGATCACTGCGCCAATGGATAAACTATTGAAAAAAGATGTCATGATCTGCTGGAATGATGATTGCATGAAGAGCCTAGATGTCCTAAAAGAGAAATTAGCCTCTACTTTAATCCTGGTCTTCCCAAAATGGGATGTGGAGTTTCATGTCCATGTTGATGCATCTTGTATAGCGCTGGGAGCAGTGCTCACGCAAGAGGGCGGAGAGGGCTTGGATCACCGTATCGCATTTGCAAGTTGCAGGTTGTCCAAAGCAAAAAATAACTATTCCACAACTGAGCGCAAGGGATTGCCTATGGTGTACACACTCCAAAAATACTGGCACTATTTCCTAGGAGGACATTTCAAGATGTATACAGACCATTCCATGCTAAAATACTTGGTCAAAAAGCCTGTGTTGGGGGCGCATATGTAGGTGGCTCTTATTGTTCCAAGAATATGACTTTGAGGTCATGGTAAAACCTGGACGCCTGAATGCAGGATCAGATCACTTGTCATGTATTGAGACAGGCGAGGAACCTACTAGTTTAGAGGAAGGATTACCTGACGCATAGCGCTTTGTTGTGCGCGTTGCGGACAGACACTTTGAAGATATAATCCACTTTCTAACTACAAGGATTGCGCCGAAGGAATACTCTGTCCAAAAGAAGAAGGAATTGGTGGTGCGTGCAGTGCATTTTTCTATCATCACGGGTCACCTATACAAAATGGGAAATAATGAGATACTATGAAGGTACGTACCTGAATTTGAACCAAGTCAGATCCTCGCGGAAGCACATGGGGGCACTGTAGGAGGACACTATGCAGGACGAGCAACCGTACAAAGGATTCTCTGCATAGGGTTGTGGTGGCCAACCCTTCATCAAGATTCAAAAGCACACTGTAAGGCCTGCGACATATGTCAAAGGATCGGTAAACCATCGAGAGGGACAAGATACCTTTGAATCCACAAATGACGTTGTAGCCCTTCGAAAAGTGGGGAATCAACTTTGTAGGACCTATCAAACCTTAGGGAAAAACGGACGCGTGATACATCATCACCGCAACAGAATACCTGACTCGTTGGGCGGAACCGTAGCTGGTCAAATACTACATGATTGTTATGGCTGCAAAGTTTTTGTTTGAACATGTGTTGACTCGATTTGGCTGTCCGAAAATCTTATTGAGTGATCGCAGTACACATTTCTTGAACGAAACCATCAGCGCGCTCACGAAAGAGTTCCAGGTGTATCATCAAAAGAGCACACCGTATCACCCACAAGACAATGGGATAGTAGAAGCATTCAACAAAACACTGGAGATTGTGCTAACCAAAGTTTGCAACGTGCAGTGAAGTGATTGGGACCTGTGCGTACCTGCAGTACTATGGGCTTATAGGACAATGTGCAAGAAACTGATGGGACAAACACCTTTCCGATTAGTTTATGGTGTGGAAGCTCATGCTAATGGAGTATATTGTACCTAGTCTGCACATAGCAACGCTCACAGGTATGATGGACAGCAAAGCCCTAGAAGAAAGGCTTGCACAGTTGGAAGAACTTGAGGAGGAACAGTTCTTGGCTAGCTTTCATCAACAGCTGCAAAAGCAGCGTGAGAAGGCCTAACATGATAGCCATATTAAATTGTGCACCTTCAAGGTAAATGATTTAGTACTGTTGTATGACAGTAAGTATGATAAATTCCCGGGAAAGTTCAGAATGCATTGGCTAGGACCATACGTTGTTAAGGAGGTCACAGATGGAGGCGTGATCTAACTAGTCAAACTAAATAGAGAACCTTTCCCAGGCAAAGTGAATGGCAGTCGCTTGAAGCCCTACACGAGTGGTCCGACTATCTGACCAGCCAGTAGGCGCATAGTCTTCGCGCTCCAAGGATCCGGACAAAGGCGCGGGACTATAAAAAAATGCAGGGGATATTGGCACAAACGCAGAGAAGCACTTCTAATACAGAGGTCTCAGAATAGCGTATGCAACAGATCCAGCGAGCAGTAGCTCAGTACGCTACTGACCTCCGCGCAGTTTGAGAATAGTTGGAGGGACTCCGCACAAAGATCGTCGCACCAATAGAGTGACTCAAGGGAAAGTCACGATGTTTGTGTTGAGGGCCTGTTGGGCATGGAATCTCCCCAAGGCATGTTTTGGGGCTTAAAGCCCAAGTTTTGAGTGAATCTTGTTGTAAAGCTCCACGAATTGTGGGCGCGGGGCGCGAAAGTATGATAGAGTCACAGGGTTGTCCACCCTAGTTTTGTAATGTAATGTCGACTGGATAGACCTACCCATGGTCCGCGGACCATGGAATTGTATAAATAGAGCGAGGCTCTAAGTGTAAGAAGGAAAAAATAGAGAATAGGGAATAGAAGGGAAGCATGAGAAAGTCTAATTGATTGGGTCGCAGGTTGAAGTGTGTCTTTGGGTCGTAGAGTAGGAGAACGCTCTGCAGTTGAGTGCGCAGAGACCTAATAGTTCGCAGCTTAGTGCGCGGACCCCTGCAGCTGAGTGTGTAGGGCGAGTCGAGTCTATAACTATGGAAGGAATCAATAAAGAGAAGTTTTGTTATAATTCTATGTATCTGTTCTTGGGTTAATGCATGATTAATATAATTTGCAAATATATTGTTTATTTACTGCGCGCACCTATATGAATGGTTTATGTTGTTAAGTATAAGTTAAAGCCCTCAAGTATGCAAAGATAATTAACTAACATTGGAATACAAGTAAGATCTGGGTAATAACACAGAACGCGACGCTCAGCCCTTGAGTAGGGTTGCGTGAAGGCAGGATATCAGGTTGCGAGGAACGGGAAAGTGTGTGAAGCAACCTGCGCACAGGGTCAAACCGCGGACCAGTAGAACTCATCAGACATCTCTAGGGTGCGGAAACCTGGTTCTAGCACCCTCCCATACTACTTCAGGTGAGACCTCAATCCGCGTTCTGCGGACTATTGCCGAAAGGGCCAGTAGTAACGAGATTTGTTTGGCTAAATTAACTCTGAACCTAGGTGAGGCCCCAACAAGCCAACAACCCTTAATAGAGGTAGTGCTACAAATTGGGAGCAAAAGGACCCGTAGTTGTGTTCAGGATAAGACAAGAGAAGCTAGGATTGTGCATTACATCATCTAGACCATTAGTGTATCTTGTTACTGTATTCTTGTACTAGTGGATGTATGAGGGTCATTATCCCTGGTACGAGGTCCCTAGATAGTTATATTACAGTTTGTTAATATAACAAAGTAGGGTTGTTGAAAATTGTAAAAAGGTTGTTTATATTTGTGCACATGTTGATTTACTCTTGTTTATATTCTGCTGTGAAAAGTATTTTGTTGTTGTATTTGGATTGGTAGTGTTAGTGATTCTAAGACCCTAACCTAGGTTCCAATAATGGGGAAAAACAACAAAGGTGGTGGTATAGAGAGGTACCAATAGAATTAATCATTTCCTATGAATGATATTCAATAAAGGTTCCAGGGTACAAAACTAATATTGACCATTCGATATTCCATATTTCAAGTTTTTGCGATCTTCATACTTGTGTAAATCATCTTCCAGATTCTTCTCACATTAGGTTTTTGTTATGATCAATGTTTCGAACTAGCAATGGTCGTTCATCATCCTGATGATGAACCACCATTGCTAGTTCGAAACGTCGATCATAACAAAAACCTAATGTGAGATGAATCTAGAAGATGATTTACATTCAATATTCTTTAAGCATACTTTGAATCATGGTAAATTTCTCAAGCTAATCTAGGTTCTCTAGGTGTTTGGTGGTCTCAAGCCACTAAACATGAGAGGTGTGATTCATAGCCAACCAAATCGAGCACCAAATGGTTCTTGGTTGGGGAGCTTGGGTAAGGAGTTGGATTTGAGGCTCTTATGGAGAGGTGATAGCAACCATTTTTCTACTCTGGATAATAGAAGGGATATCCTACTCCAACTTAGTCTTCTAAGTCAAATTATAGAGGTGATAACCTACTCCATCTTGGTCTTTCGAGTGAAATTCCTTTGACACTAATGGATATCCTACTCCAACTTAGTCTTCTAAGTTAAGTTATAGAGGGGATAACCTACTCCAGCTTGGTCTTTCGAGTCAAATTCTTTTGACACTAATGTCTACATGAAGGCATAATGACAAAGTGGAATTACATAGGCAAAGTAGGCCAAAACAAGAGGCTCGTGATCTCCCTTAAGAAGAATTATGCTTAGTGGCATTCAAATTATACATCGTAAGATGAAGGGAAATCTTAGCAACAAAAGAGTTATTCTATTCCAAGGTCCTCGAGTTTACAAAAGCTCCATCGGTATAATTGGATCAAAAAGTTGAGGAAAAACATTAGATGATTGGAAAATATATTTAAAAGGAAATATAAGTGTGGTTTCAAGGCCCATCCTTTTTGAAGAGTTTAGAAACACAACTATACCATACTACTTATGTTTACTAGATGGTAAAAGAAATGCTAACTAACGCAATATTCTACAACAAGACATCATACACAAAATTGTTTATGATATCTCAATGCTAAATGAAAAACATATAGTAACCAATCAAGAGACCAACCCCTAGAAGATACCTTTCCTCTTTCTCATCTCTAATTGGGTCGAGAGACACTCTACATCATAATAGAGGGGAGATGTCTCTTAATGTTACATTTAAAAATAATAAAATAATATTTACATAAAAAATTAAATAATAGTAATAACAAAAAAGAATATGCAATTTCTTCACTACTTAATATGGAGAAAAATTTAAAGTGGGTTATAAATAAAATATTTCAATATGCATATTGAGAGAGAGAGAGAGAGCATATTTTATTAATAGTTGATTTCTAAAGAATTAATAATTTCTTTATGTTTAATATCTAATTGATATATAACATTTAAAAACATATTAATAATAAAATTAATTCAATGCCTATATAAACCTTCGAGATAGCTCAATTGGCTTTCTTTCTTGTGTTAATATACTCTTTAATTGATATAATTAAATTAATAAATTATCCAAATTTATAATACATTTTTGTTGCAAACAACAACATATATGTTTATTTTTTTCAAAGGTTTTTTTTATAAATATTTATAATTTTTTGGGGAATATAATGTAAAAAATATTTAAATTAAAAAAAAAAAGAAAATAGCTATAATGTATATTTATATTTATATTTAAGTTAATAAATTATCCAAATTTATAATACATTTTTGTTGCAAATAAGGAAAACATATGTTTATACTAGTCGGAGCTAGTCAAGCTTTGTAGTGCTCAGGATCTCATAATTTGCAACGGTCTAAAGAAGTTGCCCAATTCTAGCCAGATGACCTGCATCCATGGGCTTGGTAGCAGCGTGGTAGACTATGTTATTTCTGATCTCCCTTTATACAACGAAATAATAAATCTTGACATCTTAAATGACCACGAGCCTGACTCTGGTCATAGGCCTTTACTTATAACTCTCAACTTTGTCATGCATGGGGATCCCATAGAAAATAATACTTATAGCCAAAAGAATTTAATATTTGATAGAAATAAAAACGATCTCTTTCTAAAAGAATTAAAAACTAATTTGCTTCCTTAATCTAGCATAGGCAACATAGAAGACCTCTACCATAATTTTACTACAACCCTCTCATATTCTATTAATAAGTTCTCAAGTGAAGTTTCAAATAATAAAAGAAATAGTAAAACCAACCCATGGTATGACAAAGACTGTAAAAATGCGAGGAGAGATATTAAGGAAGTTGTTGATGAATCTCTTAAAATGGACCAGATAAAAATATACAAAGCCCTAGCTAAAAGAAAAAAGAGGCAGTACATTCGTAAAAGACAAGAGAATCTCTTACACCTCTCTAAGATAGCTCCTAAGAAATTTTGGAGGCAAATCCTGACTAGGAAATCTAAAGATAATAATAAAATTGCTTTACACAATTGGAATTCCTATCTTAAAAAACTCTATGAATCTCCAAATATCATGAATAACTTTGAAACCCTGCCCACAACGAAAGAAGTCTTCTCTCTAGAAGACATTGATTTTGGGGTTAAACGCCTGGCTAATGGGAAAGCTAAGGACATTGAAGGTTACTGGGCAAAAATCTTAAAAATTGGAGGCCTTGTCCTCATCCCCCACATCCACAAGCTTTTCAATCAAGTAGTCAAGCAAGGGTTCCCTATGTATGGATTGAGAGCCTCATTATCCCTATTTTTAAAAATGGGGATACAAATAACCCCTCTAATTATTAGACAATTATGATCAGCCCTCTCTTAGCTAAGTTATATGGTAGTATTTTGGAAAAGAAGTTGAGCATATGGCTTGAAAGTGAAGATAAGCGGGCTAAAGGCCAAGCGGTTTTTAGAAGGCATCACTCAACAATAGACCACCTCGTTACGCTTAGAATCATTGTGGAGGAATGTCGTAATGATAAATCCAATCTCTTTTGTTGCTTTGTGGACTTTAGAAAGGCTTTCGATATGGTTCCTAGAAACAACCTTTGGAATAGATTAGAAGAGCTAAAGTTTCCTTTTGAGTTGAGAGCTGCCGCTATTAGATTATACGAGAATGTAATTACCAAGCTAGAAAGCAATAAGGGGTGGTCGAAAGATATTAAGTGTAATATCAGAGTTAAACAAGGTTGCCCCCTCTCCCCTACCCTATTTGGCATTTACATTGACAAGCTCAAAGGTTATTTAGAGGAAGCATGATGTGATGGCATGATCTTAGCTGGGTAGTCGTCATCCTTCTTCTCTATGCTGAAGATATTGTTCTCCTCGCAAGGTGTCCATCTGATCTTGATAAGCAGCTTAGGCTTCTTAAGGATTTCTGCTCTACCATGGGTATGACTGTTAACACTGACAAAACAAAAGTTATGATTATCAAATCTAAGAAGGAAACCTACACTAATTTTATGTATGACAATAATAACTTGGAGGAAGTATATTCTCACAAGTACCTAGGAATTGATATTCATCACAAGCTCAACTGGAACTATAGCATTGAGAAAAGGATTAATGGGGGGTGGAAAGCTTACTTTGGTCTTGAAAATAATTGTAAAACGGCAAACCTTGTAATTTGGGATAAAAAGAAGTTCCTCTTTGAAACTTTAGTCACTCCTGTTATCTTATATGGATGTGAGGTTTGGGGTTGCAACATCTCTAGAGAAACCTGGAGAAAGATTAAGCAAATCTAGAAGCCTTTATAACGTATAACCTGAAAATTAAAAGCAATACACCCTACCCTATTCTCCTTATAGAAGTAGGTCTTTCCCCTATCGAAAGCCTAGCTATGACTAGGTTTTTGTTGTACAAGCACAAGCTCAATAACATAGGAGATCATAGACTTCCCAAGTTAGCTTTAAATTCCAGCCAAAACCATCTAAGGCTCAAACGAGGGTGGTATAAAGACACGAGGGCCTGGATAAACCATTGGGAGATCAACGAGAATGATGCACTGCAAAACATTAATAACATTAAAAATATTGTTACTTCTAAGTTCAAAGAAAAAATGTGGTGTGAGAAAGATTTTGCGGCTAAAAGAAATTGAGTTATTATAATAAGGTCATCAACCCCACCCTAGAAGATCAAAAATATCTCTTTGTTTTAGCTAGCTCAAAGAAGAAAATTAATTTAGAAAAGTTTAGAACGAACTCTCATGAGCTCCATAGTGAAACAGGTCATTGCACAGTTCCTAAAACACCATGTACGGAAAGAATTTGTCATCTCTGTGATAATAGGAACATTGAAAATGAAAACCACTTCCTCTTAGAGTGCCCCGTGTACAACCACATTAGATCTTAGTTTCATAATCTTTGTCGCAATACTGACCTTCCTAGCCTTTTACGATGTTCAAATTATAGTGAGCTTGGAGGCTTCTCTTCCAAGGCTTTTTGGGATTATAGAATAAAATCTTAAACAAACTAAATATTTGTTTCTTTAGGTCGGATAGACCAATGTTGGTCTTCAGTGGACGTTAACCATCATCATCTATCACTAATTAAATTATATGATTAGTTCATAGGCCTTTTCATAATATTTCTATTTTTTTGGAATTATTGTTTTTAAAAACTTTTAAATTAAAAAAAATTAAGTTATTATATTTATTTATTAAAAAATATTTAAGATATGTGTATTTTCATTTATATGGTTAATTTTTTTCTCTAATAAATATTTTTTAATATTAATATTTGTTTTTTTTCCAATATAATATTAAAAATGTTTATTTTAAATTAAAAAAAAAATACTATTAAACTAAATAGTAATTATTTTTTAAATTATATATAATAATATTTTTATTTAAGTACACTAATTTCATTTTTATTTTTAAAAGTTTTAAATGAGAAATAAGTTTTTTTTAAACTCTGGAGAAATCAATAAGTTAAAATGTATTATTTTAATTAATTTTATTACAAAAATATTTTAGTTAGAAAAAATATTGTTAATGTTATAATCTTAATATTTAAAATTAAAAGACATATAAATAATTGCCATCTTTAATAAAAATATAATCATTTAAAAGAACATTTACTACATTGCTTTTTAAATATAAAATTAAAAAAAAATATATATATTAAAAACTTCTTCACTGTATAATACTTTTACACTAACATGGACCCCATTTCTTTACCGCTGAAAAGACCATTTATATTACAATCATGCATGCTTCTGTTTTACTCTCTCTGCTTTTAAATTGCGAATTTAACACTTTCATTTCAACTTCCATTTGCTTCCTCCAACCAAAATCCAAAGCGGCATTGCTGGCGCAGCCTCTCTACTACTCTCTCATCCCACCGCAATTTGGGACACCCCTCATCCCACCGCAATTTGGGACACACTCGACATCAAGATCCCCTAAATTCCTAACTCCGCCGAATTCGACCAAATGGTGTGAACCATTAGACATGCAGTTAAAATTGCTACAAGAATCGCCGGAATCTCCTCCAATTCATGAGAGCACCAAGTCACGTCCAAGCTGTGGAGGTTCGACAAGTTGCCGAAAGAATCTAGCAGCCTCTCCATTTTCTCGCACCGAGTCAGCTTCAAGCTGTGGAGGTTCGACAAGCTGCCGAAAGAATCTGGCAGCTTCTCCAATTTGAGTGCACCCATCCAGGTCCAAGCTTGTGGAGGTTCGACAAGGCTGCCGAAAGAATCTGGCAGCCTCCAATTTCTGGCCACCGAAGCCAGCGTCAAGCTGTGGAGGTTCGACAAGCTGCCGAAAGAATCTGGCAGCTTCTCCAATTGATTGCACCCATCCAGGTCCAAGCTGTGGAGGTTCGACAAGCTGCCGAAAGAATCTGGCAGCCTCTCCAATTTGAGTGCAACCCAAACAGGTACAAGCTGTGGAGGTTCGGCAAGCTGCCAAAGAATCTGGCAGCCTCTCCAATTTCAGGCACCCAATACAGCTCAAGCTGTGGAGGTTCGACAAGCTGCCGAAAGAATCTGGCAGCCTCTCCAATTTCTCGCACACACGCAGGTCCAAGCTGTGGAGGTTCGACAAGCTGCCGAAAGAATCTGGTATCCTCTCCAATTTCTCGCACCCATACAGGTCCAAGCTGTGGAGGTTCGACAAGCTGCCGAAAGAATCTGGCAGCCTTTCCAATTTCTCGCACCAAAGCAGGTCCAACCTGTGGAGGTTCGACAAGCTGCCGAAAGAATCTGGCAGCCTATCCAATTTCTCGCAGCTACGCCGGCCCAAGCTGTGGAGTTTCGACAAGCTGCCGAAAGAATCTGGCAGCCTCTCCAATTTCTCGCAATGAGACAGATCCAAGCTGTGGAGGTTCGACAAGCTGCCGAAAGAATCTGGCAGCCTCTCCAATTTCTCGCACCAACTCAGGTCCAAGCTGTGGAGATTCGACAAGCTGCGGAAAGAATCTGGCAGCCTCTCCAATTGAGTGCAAGAAGACAGGTCCAATTCCTGCAACTGCAAAGGTGCCTGCAAGATCAAGCATTTCGAGTGTAAGAAAGATGGGAAAAGCGTGAGAAATAATTCAAGACCCTTTTATGATAATTCAAGACCCTTTTATGCAATATCGATAGACAAAAAGTTTAGATTTACCTGCGATATGCCTTGCCATAATGTTTTCAATACAGCGCCCTCCACTTTCAAAACCCTTAAATTCTTAATTGTAATGCACGAAGGTAGACAAGTGTAGGGACAATGACGCCAAGAAAGCCATGAGAGATTTGGCGAATGCACCGGCAAAATACGATCTAGCAGATGTCCTTCAGTCTCAACAAGTTGAGAATTCATGACATCACGACGAAGAAAACAATAACATATATTTTCCAGCCAATTGCGAAGCTTCAAAATCACGTGGTTCCCCACTCGTTTGGTGCTATGCCCCTCAGCGAGCAGCCAAAATCCGCGTGCTTCCGTTAAAACCTGTTCATTCGGATGAAGAATCAAGAAACTGTATACAGCTTGGTATGGTTAAATTTAATTATTTTGAAGGTGAAAAACGATGGAGAAATTGAAAACTGTATACAGATTTCTATGTAAAAAGGTTAACTATTTAAAAAGTTTGAATGATGGAGGACTTACAGAGGAGTAGTTGTGCAACCAATTATCAATGTTCCCCGTGGGACGCCAAAGACGGCGCGGCGTTTCTTCCTCTGCAATCTGTCTTCCCAAGTCTCGCAGTTGATCGTGCATATGTATCACATTTTTATCATCTACTTCAACTAGACATTTGCCCTCTAAATTTGTAAGCCCCACCAATCCGTTCCAGCCTGACGCGTCCCAAACTGCTACGGCACTTGTTTTGTTTTCCCCTATGAAGCAAAACGCGATATCTAAAAAGATCTTCTGCTCCTCTTCGCTGAGTGCATCGTAACTGATTTTTAATTTGTTCTTTATATCAGGTGAAACTTTCATTTGATCTTTTGATTCCCTAAGTTTAGCATGCCAATATGATTCTTGTCTTCCAAAGAGAAGTGCCCCAAGCACTTTCAAAGCTAAAGGCAGTCCATCGCATACTTTAAGAAACTGATCTACAAGATCTTCAAATCCATGGAGTGGATTAGTTTGCCCAAAGGCGTATAAACAAAAGAGCTGTTGCGAGTGGTGTCTGGGAAGGCCTGTTAACTTATAAATGCACAACTCTTCCACTCTTGACCTTTTTAGCACATCTTTATCCCGAGATGTAATTAAAATAAAGCTATCCGGACTTAAGACATCTTTAACCGGTAGAAGTGCCTTTAGCTGATCATCATGATCTATGTCATCTAAAATTAACAAGACATGAGCAGATTTCAGATGCTTTTCAAACTTCCCTATACCTTCATAAATGTTATTTATATCCACTTCTCTTTGAGTCAGGCCCTTCAGAAGCTCCCTTTGCACCAAATGTAATGCCTTTTCTTTAACATCTGCTAAAAAATAAGATGTATTGTACTTCGAACTCATTCTATTGAAGAGTTCTAAAGCCAACGTTGTCTTCCCCATTCCACCAAGGCCGACTATGCCCGCAACCTGGATTTTTCCAGCCTGCCGTTGCTTCAAAACTGTAGCTTCAAAATCTGTGACTTTGTCATTTAAACCAGTGGGATGTTCGGCCACATACAACCCTGGTTTTCTAATCATTCTACCCACACACTCGACGATCTCATCTATCATGCGCACCTCGTCACTAGATATTCACCCACAAAAACACCAACAGGAAATAAATAAATAATTGAAAGCATAGGGCAAGGTATCATATATAGTGTATACATAGAGAGGGGTTTGGAGGTCTTACCCGTTATACTTGCCGTTGAGATCAAACCCACTTTTGTCTGCAACAAAGGAAAGAGCATCTCTCCACTCCTGAATAGTGGCGGGATCATATCGTTTCTTTTCTTCGAGGTGGTGCAAGCTGAGACCATAACCTTTAGTTTTGTTCTGATCTGTCCACCTAAGATCAGCCGGGTTGACATGGTAAAAAACAGGGATAATTGGAGCCCCAGACTGTCGCACGAGGAGGAGTTCATGTAAACACCAAAAGGATTCTGCATATTTTGGTGAAAAGACGGCAACGTGGACGGAGGCGTTTCTAATAACATCTTCTAATTGAGAAGGAAAAGATTGTCCTTCCTGCAAATCCTTTTCATCTAAAAAGGGTCTCAATCCACGTAAAAGAAGAGCACGGTAGAGATGGCCGGCAAAGCTCTTCTTCACTTCCCCACGATGGTTGATAAACACATCGTATTTATCAACAGCAGCGGTGGAAGAGGAGGAAGCACCATCCGAAGATCTCTGATTTTCCATTTCAATTTCTTCGATTTCAGAGGGGGTTTGGGTGCCGGAGGATGCAGGGGTTGGGTATGCCATTGCCAATTGTTCGACGATTATACGAACTGAAAGAGAATGATAAATTGGGTGCTGCAAAGCTCTGGATGGTTAATGCAGAGGGAGGAGACGACTTTAGGAGTCGCAGAGGTGGGGATAAATTGTAAGGGCAAGAAAGTGGCGAGTGCAGAGATTACATAAAGGCTGCTTGTAGAGGCAGAGGGTAACAGAGTAAGGAAAATATTTGATTTGCAAGGCCATGAACCGCGTCAATCTTATCTGCTTTGCGTGTGGGATCCACATTGCTAATCATAGACACAGGCTGGAGCCCTTATGCCTTTGAGTGTGGTGGAACCCATAATGCTTTCTGCTCTTTCATTTTATTTTCCTATTTACCCTTAGAATTTTGTTAGAATCCCACCAGTATTCTTACACTATCCATATACCCACCAGTGAGCTGTATCCATGATACCGAGACGTGTGCATCATCCAAGAAAGCACAGTGCGCGCAAAATGGTGAACCTGACAGCATGTTCTCCACTATGAATCTTATGGACTACAGCTTGACACTCATCTATTCAAATAAACAACCACTCCCATGTGTCAATCAAATTGATACCTCTATAAATTTTCCACCTAAAAAGGGGTTGTATACAGAATAGTCAGAAGAAATAATACACCCTTTTCACATTAAGGTTCGAAGAAATTAATGGGAGATACACCCTTTCACGGGGAATATTGAAAACCTAATCCATTAGAGTTACATGTTTTGTATTATTAAATTATTATTATTTTGAGAAAAAACTTGAAAAGTTATAATTGAATAGTTACCATGTTTTAGAGATTTGGAAATTATTTTATTTTAAAATTTAAATTTATTTATAAAATTTAAAATTTTAAATATTTTATATAGAATTCTCAATATTAAAAACAGTAAATTTTGTCAAAATTTCTATATTTTAAAATAAAGTTTTATCACTAATTTTTTTTTATTTTTAAATTTATAATCACAAATAAATCCTTCAAAAAATTCAAACTCAACAACCCCAAAATAATTCATATAAATACACCTGTAAATACATGGATTATGGCATTTAAATTCATCTTTAAGATGAATATTAATATTTAGTTGAGACTTTTCATATAATTCTAGAGTGAATAGTAATGCTTACTTTTCCATCTTCCGTGCACCTCAGAGGGCTCACCTGCACCTTCCACATGTCGTGAACAATGCGTGAAGGACACGTGTGCATCATCCCAGAAAGGTTAACCCGACAAAATGGTTAACCTCGAAAGCATGTTCTCCACTATGAATCTTATGGACTACAGCTTGACACGCATCTATTCAAAGCATGTAGTCCAATTAAAAAGTGTTGCATTCGGAATACACCCCATTCCCTCTTAGATTACGAGATTGAATGTTGGAAACTTAATATATTTTATTAGAATTATGTTATTTTGTATTATTAACTATTATTTAGATTTAGGAAAAATATGAAAAAGTTATAATTAAATAACCATTACTATTATTCAATTCATGGAAAAAAGAAAAAAATATAATTAAATAGCATAATATTTGAGCAACAGTTAGAATAAGAATGTTTGAAATTAATATATTTTTTAGAATTATGTTATTTTGTATTATTAACTATTATTCGATTTAGGAAAAACATGAAAAAGTTATAATTAAATAACATTATTATTATGCGATTTAGTAAAAAATAAAAAAATATATATTAAATAGCATAATATTTGAGCAACAGTTAGAATAAGAATTTTGAAATTATTTTTATTTTTAAAATTGTAATTTTTTTAAAGATAAAATTATTAAAATTTTGAATATTTTTATTAAAATAATTTTAAATATTTTAGAGTTGGTATATTATGGACTTTCTAAATATTTTAGAGTTTGTATATTAGGGATTAGTCACTTTTAATTGTGTCACTCTCGAAATGGAAAACTACAATTTTGATACTAAAGTGTCACATTTTACTAAAGTGTCCATCTACAGTGCTAAAATTTAGACAGTAAGGTGTCTCTAAATCCATCTCCAACATTAAAATTTAGAGACCCCTTTACGAGCGTCTCTAAATCCACGTGCAATGTTAAAATTTAGGTCGATGGATTTAATGACCTCATTAGAGGGTCTAAAAACCCATCTATAATGTTAGAATTATAACAATTTTATACAATATAGAGTATAAGTTTATAATATATAATAGTTTTATATTCCCTTTGGAAGGAGCGACAAGAAAGAGAGTTTGAAACTGATATAGAAGTGTTTTAAGGGTTAATAGGAATTTGTTCCTCACATCATAGAGAGACAACACACTATTTGTTTTGGGGTTTTTGTGGTGTTGTTACATACCATGGTTGATTACCGCACTAGGTTCATAGAGACGATGATTTTATTATTTGAATTTAAAATATGTTGATTTAAATTTGGTCAATTAATATAAATCTAGATTATTCTAAAGCCATATTATTCTACATATACATGCATTACAAAAATGTGCACAAATTCTAATAACACATTTACATTCTCAAAATGTTCACACACTATATTAAAAAATCATACATACTAACAATTCTTGTGCCTCTTTATGTAGAATAGAATGTCATGGCTCCCTTGTCCAGGTTGAAATTTGAATATCCTTTAGAAAGTATCTATGTAGTTGATTGAGGGCTACTTCATGTTCATTGACTCTAAAAGCTTTATTTAGAACTTAAGATCCTCTTTTTCAATAAAAATAAAATTAATAATTACATTGTTAGAAAAAATGAAAAGATCTCATAAAAGAGTTGTAGCCTCTTTCAACATCTATAACATTAATCATAGAAATCATATAAAAATATAAAATACTATATAATCAAACCATACATAATATTATATGAAATGAATAAATGCCGCTAAATTTAATATTAATTTAACATTACATGGCAAGAGAATTCTTGCCTATAACTTAATCTATACATTAATCATGCAAATTACCAAAACATCTAAAATAACATTATCATAGAATTATATCATTGATGAGTGTGCTGGGAGTGAGATCTTTTCTTTTATGGATGGTTTTTCTAATTATAACCAGATTAACATATTACCTGCTGATCAACACAAAACTGCTTTCATCTATCCATGGTGGAATTTTGCTTATAATAAGCTCCCTTTCGATCTCAAAAATGATGGTGCTACCTTCCAAAGAGTGATGTCATATGCCTTTCATGATATTAAACACATTGTTCAACCTTATTTAGATGACTTACCGGCTCATTCTGCTAAGCGTCGTGACCATCTGGACCACCTTCGACCAATATTTCTACGTTTTCGACATTATAATATTTGTCTCAATCTGCACAAATGTGTCTTCTGCGTCAAATCTGGTCCGCTCTTGGGTTTTGTTGTATCCAAAGAAGGAATTCAAATAGATCCTCTGAAAGTAGAGGCTATTGTAAATCTACCCCCTCCTCCATCCCTGCACCAATTACAGAGTTTGCAAGGGAAGGCCAATTTCTTCATCGATTTGTCCCTAATTATACTGAGCTTGCCAAGGGATTTACTCACTTACTTAAGAAGGCGATTCCATTCAGTTTGGATGAAATTTCCCAACAATATTTTAATGCTCTAAAGAAAACACTCATTATTTATCCTTTATTACATCCCACCGACTACCACCATGATTATTTCTTATACTTGGCCGCGACTGACAGTACCATTGCGACGGTACTAGTTCAGGATGATGACAATGGAAATGAACACGTGGTTTATTATTTGAGTCGAAATATTATTGACACAGAAACTCGATATGCTCATTTCGAGAAGCTTGCCTTGGTAGTAGTCCATGTTGTCCAATGATTTCTCCATTATATTCTTCTACAGAAGACCACAATGATTTTTTACTGTAACCCCATGACTTATATTCTGACTCATCAGTTGCTTGGGAAAAAATATTCTAAATGGATCGTTATCCTACAGGATTTTGATTTGGAGTTTACTGCTGCCAAATCAAAGAAATCACTAGTTTTTGTCGAATTGATCTGCGACCTTCCTTCTGCAAACACCTCCACTGATTTTACTAAGAAGATTCCTGATGAAACATTGTTTCTTATCAGTACTCTCGACTCATGGTACATAGATATAATTGTTTATCTTTAGACCCATACTTTCTTATCTGATTTGTCTCGATCTAACCAATGTTGCATCTAGCATCAGTCTCAACCTTATCAGATTATTGGTGATACGCTGTACCGAGTCGGTGTTGATTCTGTTCTTCATAGATGTTTAACACTTGAAGAGGTTGAAAGAGTCCTAAATGACTTTCACTCTGGGTCATGTGGTGGTCACATGCCAGGCTATGCCACTGCTTAGAAGATCATTCACACCATTTATTTCTGGCCTTCTATATTTTAAGATTTCATTTTGGCAATTCAAAAGTGCCATGAATGTTAGATATATAACCCTAAACAGTGTGCCTCGCCAACAACCTTACACCCAGTTGCTACCATTGGTCCACTTGCTAAATGGGGCATTGATTGCATGACTTGTAACCCTCACTCGGCTAGGGTGCATGGCTATATTATCGTCATCGTCAACTATTTTACTAAATGGGCCGAGGCGATGCCCACATATAATGTTGATGGTACAAATGTTGCTCAATTCCTCTTTAACCATGTAATAGCCCGTTTTAGCGTCCCTCAAGCCATTTTCAATGATCACAAATCACATTTTCGTTAGTACATGATGGCATAAGTTACTTCTCATTTGGGTCTTCGTCACGACAACTCAACTCCTTACTACCTACAGGCCAATAGACAAGTTGAAGCAATTAATAAAGTCTTAATTACTATGCTTCAACGTACCATTGGAAATCATAAAAAGGATTGGCATCTCATGTTGTTTTCTACTCTTTGGGATTACCGAACCACACCTGAGACAACCACTGGTTTCACTCCATTCTAGTTGATATAGGGTTTAGAGGATACACTCCCTATTGAGTGTGAGATTCCTTTGTTAAAAATAGCTATCGAACTACTCCCCGATACATCACCTGAAGAGGAACATTTAATTTATCTTGAGAGCCTTGATGAAACCCATTGTATTATTGTGATGGTTATCAAAGCACAGAAAAAACTAGTTAAATCTCATTATGATCAAACTGTTTCTCCACGAGTTTTCGATGAAGGTGACTTGGTCTTGTTAGTTGACCAAGCCAATGATAAGTTGGGAGCTAGAAAGTTCGAACCGATGTGCCATGGGTCATACATTGTTAAACATGTTTTCCAAAAAGACGCCTATGAGTTGGTTGACTATGAAGGTAATGCATTAGCACAACCCCGCAACTGGCTTTATCTGAAAAAGTATTATGCATGAGTCCAGTGTAATTAACTTTGTACATTAGTGTGCATTTTGATTTTTTGGTGTGATTGTTTGCTTTGCATACATGTTTCCTCTGCTTACATTATGTTTCACTTGGTTTGCAGATGTCATTGAACCATTATGTTGGTTTTGATGATGGTGCTTTTTGTACCACACAGAACTTATCTTCCGCAGCTTGGGCACTCTTCATCCCTAATGGCAAGTTGATCAATTTACAAGGTATTTGCCTGGGACGAGCAACTAGTAATATTGCCAAGTACAATGTAGTTATTGAACTATTATCAGAAGCAGTTTCTCTCAGAATCTAAAACTTGGTTGTTAAGTTAGATTCACAACTCATTGTGCTACAATTAAATGGTCATTATTCAGTAAGAGATCAACCAATTTTGTGCTTGTATCTACGTGTTCGATTACTGGAAAGAAACTTTGATTACATTACATATCAACACATTCCACGAAATTTGAATACATTAACAGATGCATTAGAAAATTACGTTTTAGATAGAAATTTGTGTAACTTGTAAAAAATCAAACACATCATCATGATATATGAACACATAAGTAGACAATAGAAACATGCATATCGAGTCTGTCAAAGTTTGTTATATCAATATTTAAAAAAATAGTGTTCTGAGACACATGGATTTGAAATCCTACAAGAGTGCAGATAAACATGACTAGGAATAGGTTGTTCGCCCACATGATGCTCATGATAACATGAGACAACTCTAATCACTCGGCCTAACAACCGACGTAGTCTCGTGGATACTCCTACTGTATGTCTCTGGTACCACAGTGACACATCATCTATAGTCGCATACTCTGGAATCCCCCGAGTAATCACTTCCAGGTTTCACACCATCTCTACTATAGGATCTACTCCTTCCTCGTATGGAGCTTCTTCCTTTGTTGGGCATGCTACTCACCATGCTATTTGGGAGATTATGGGATGTATTTTTGGTCAGACATTTGCAAAATTATCATAAGTAAACTCTCAAATACACTTAATAAAATATCATAAAACTTGAAAATTTCCAAAAAACAAGTTTCACCTGCATCGGTCCACTGTGCACCAGGTGCTAGGGGAAGATTTGGGTCTCCTCTGAACTTTGTGCCCGCATAGGCATAGTCATCCACTATGATCAGTTGTTGTTGTAGTCAACCAAAGAATGGCGGAGGGAAATGCATCCATTGACCTCCTCCCCCTCAAGGCATGATCTCACTCCATCTGAGAAACCTTGGATCTCATGGAGTTGGATCATCCACCTCTACCCATTGGTATCGAAATAGGGGCACACACTCCAAAAAGAATGTGACTAAATCAATCTGAACTCAAAGTGCTTCAAGCGCCCTATTTACACTTGTTCAGTTGTTTTTTCATGTTGACCAACAATCCTTCGCACAAGTTAAATAATATTGGAGCAACGAAATTCACTACGTATTGGAATTTTCATTTAGTTACCTCATGCAATTCCTGAACCCTAACTATACGGGCCATGGTATGTAGAATCGTCCTTAAGGGGAGGTTGTCGATGGTTGTTATCTTAATCGTCGCACTCACGACTGTTTCTACACCTGGGAAATGCATTCTGATCAGGATATTGGTGCTCTCTTCTCTAGTACAAGCTCCAAAGAGTTGGACCCTCTCCCCTCTTTTGGACAATCCAGTGATGAAGTAGATGTTAGCTATGTCTAGTTCCATTTCTTGATCTCCAATGATGAAGATCTTACAACCAACATCCCATAATCTAATGAGATATTCTAGCAGCTCATTCTGAGCTCTGAGTCCCAGGGTTTGAAAGAACTTCAGTAATATGAAATCCCTCAAAGCAAAAACACATTCATCGCTTTGGGCAGCTTGGTGGTCTTCTACCTTGTGGCCTCTCTCTTTCCATTCAATGGCCTTATCTATCGAAATTTCCTGCAAATAACCCATAAACAATATTAGGAAGGCTTTCAATGGATCAAAATTGCAAAAAAATCAGTTAATAAAAAGGATTTCTCATTTTATTTTAGACTCTACACCCAACGCGAATGCTCGAATTATTTTCGCATTGGTAGCACAAGGGCCTTTTGGGCTAAGGGGTGATCAGCGTGAATCTGATGATCAGACTCACGTTGATCACCCCAGATTATAAAAATGAAAATCCTCCCCTCAAGCAGTAAAAAATTCTCTAAAATGGAATGAAAATGGAACGAAAAGCAAGAGAAAGGGAAGAGCTCTTACCTGCAACTGACAGCTCGTGAAATGGTTCCCTAGATCTGCCACACTGCTTGCCTAAAGAATCAAGGAAAATGGGGTAAATGCACTCTTCGAGTTACTCCAAGTGAAATGGTAGAATGTTTTTTACTTTTTGTCTATTTATAAGTTTTTAAACATATTTTTACCAATCTTTTATTATTTTTCTTGATATCGGTGATGTGTGGTTGTCTTTGTGCAGTTACAAGATCTTTTATTCATAACAATGATCATTTTTTGACCAATTCAACGAGTTTTTGTTTTATCTCTTTTTCGGACTTGTTAAAAATAAAACAAGAGGAACCCCCATGGAGTCATCTTTAAGCTCTTTTATGACTATCGAAAGATGAAAAGATTGTCGAGTACTTGTCTTTTTGAACTCATTAAATTAAATGAATTGACGTCATCTCAATATACATTTACCCCTTTTTTGGGCTGTGATTAACTATTTACAAAAAAGGAACAACTTGGTCGACACGGTCAAGAGGTTCTCTCGAATATTGATTTCTACCTTTTCGGGTTCGAGAGACATATTACGAAAAGGGACCTGATGGAATTTTCTTTTTTCATCTCTTTTTCGAATTCTCTAAATATGAAAAAGGCACTGATTAACTCTTCCATCGAACTCGTAAAAATTAAACGACGAAAGACTTGTCACCATGACGAGATCGAGTTTCTCCTTCCCAGAGCTCATAAAACTTACTAGGATGGATTCATTAAAAAAATGAACTTATATGATAAGCATATGCTATCCGCTTCAAGCTTGTGATTAAAAATAATTGGGGTACTCACTAGAAATAGTGGGGAAAATGAAAATGAAACATCTTTTGTATAGGCAACATGTCGCTCTTGAACATGACACTCATTTGTTTCTCGTGTTGGGTTTGGGATATCCTCACTCAGTGACTTGTGATTCCAAGTTTGGGTGATCCATTTTGCTTGTCATTAGACTATTCCACTTCATCATCATGACCCTTGGTCCTATGTTGAGTCAAATGCTACCAAACTCCAGAGTTGTGTTGTCAATATGTTCAAGAGAAGTCCTATCTATAGTTTATTACTTATACGTTGTCTAACCTTTTGACACAGTTCAGGATCGTACTAATTTATTCCACTTTATTCCTTGTTTCATGTTGATGATGAGGGACTCATTATGGCCCTCCTTTAATGGGTCACTTCCTGTTGGCTTCAGCTCATTATCCAGGAAGATGACTTAGAAACCCCCTTTCAGTACCTTAGAGCTTGCATGCCTTGATGGCAAGTTCTTCAAATTCGACAACAACTTTTAATCATCGGCCTTCGATCGGATGATTCCATGAGTGTTCGACTTCAACTTCATTTTCACATTCACAGATTGTACTGTCATACCTTGAGGGCCATCGTCATTATTGGTGGTTTCTCTGTGCTTGTTAACAGTTCACATCATTGGCGAGTAATCAGGTGGTTTTCTAGAATGTTCGACTTCGACACATCCAATTGCATGTTATAATTTGTACTTTGATCAGGTTGGGATGGAGCGCAAGACCCTGAGTTTTTTCTGATATAACTCAGGTGGCATGGAGTTATGTATTATTCATGATTGTATACATGTTTCCTCTATATGGATGGTTGCAACCATACTGTGGGACCTTATATCTATGATGATGATGATCCTTCTATATCGGGTGGTTGCATCCATGCCATGGATTTTAGATTTCCAAACAATCCTTTTCATTCAGATGGTTACGCTCATACCATGGGTCTTTTCACATGGTCCTTTCTATCTGGATCACTGCGTCCATATCATGGATTCATGTGTTTATATATATGAAAGAGATATCAGATATGTATATGTATTTGCATCCTTGATTTGCAGGTCTCATGGCAGTGTTTGTTCTTGTCCTTGCAATAGCTCATAAAACATATCATCCATCACTCCCTATTCTGCCTTCATACTTTAAGGGGAATATGTTACACATTATTTTGTCACACCTCCTGCACTTCCCTATGTCATACCCTAGAGTGCCCAAAACTTGACAATTATGTTGTGTACCCATCTTGATATGCAGTTCATATCCTCCTTGAAGAACTAATGAAAACATGCCTTGATCCTTCCATGAGGAAATGAGCTCAAAACCCTAATTTCTAGGTCAGTGCGACTATGACACTACCTACTTGTGCTTATGGCAGGTTGCACCATATTAGTCTTGCACTGCCAGTGTGGTTTTTACTTGGATACTCACGTTGATCCCTACAAGGAAAGTTTTCCCAAAGAGGACAAGAAGCTTCGTGATCTAGAGGCTTCCAGAATGACAAGTTGGAGGTTGTTCGTTGTGGATGTGGTCGAATTCTCCCTTTGATATTATCCCTATGAGCTTCCTCCTTGAGATGAGGACCTTCCCCTATCTTTGGTGAGATCCTAACTCCCTCACCCTGCCTATATATTCATCCTCTTACATACCCTAATGGTTGGTCTCTGATTATTTGCATCCTTATGCTGAGATAGTGCCTACATGTTATTCATTTTGGCTTGGAGAATGAGTTATTGGAGAGATTGAGCTTGGACTTGGACATTCACTTAAGGAGGGCTACTAACATCAGGGCCTAGGTTGTATGATTCCTCTTTTGTTTATTAATATATAAAACTACTATTTCACTTTCCAAAAATTCTTGTGTCAATTCTTCATTTATCTTAATGCTCCTTGATTTTTTAAGTGGATTACATTCGATTATGCTTGTTGCACTTTTATGCTTTGTTGTGTCTTTGGCCTCTTGTGCAGGTATTCAAACACTGTGAGCAGTAAGGATTGAGCCTGCAGAGCAAGCGATCAAGATCTTCAACAAAGGAGTTCATTTTAGCATTAGAACGAGGTAGGTATCCTTCCTCTTCTAGCATTTCGATTGTAACTTAGGAAAGTGTCTTGTAGATTGTGTCATTTGTTGCTAGACCCACTCATTGGGCTAGAGGGATCGTCTCTATCTGCATAGAGGATTTACCTATATAACACATCGTTCATGATAAATTTGTGCATGTGGACCCAACCAAGATACAAGTCATTCAGGATTGGCCAGCCCCAACCACTCTAACATATCTTCATAAATTTCTGGGTCTTTCCAATTTCTACCACAGGTTTGTGTTGGGGTTCTCTCATATCACCTAGCCTTTAAGTCAAGTCACTAAGGGAATAGTGAAAGAAAAAAAAAATTAGTCTGAAACAAAACAAAAGGAATTTTCTGAGTTGAAGCATTGCCTCTTCTTTGCACTAGTGCTCAATTACCAAACCTACAGCAACCATTTGATATTGAGAAAGACGCCTCCGACTATGATATTGGTGCATTTCTTACACAACAGGGACATCCAGTGGCTTACCATAGTGAGACACTTTCAGACACAGCCCAAAAGTATCCCACTTATTACAAAGAAATGTATTCCATTGTGCAGGTCTATCGTTAATGGAAGCATTACATTATGGGGAAGTAAACAGTCATCCATACAGACCACCCACCCCTGTAGTTAATACAAACACAAAGGGGAAGTTGCAGAATGATCAACATTAGAAATGGTCCACATACATGAAACAATTCCATTTGAACATTAAGTACAAGAAGTGTAGCACCAATAATGTTTCAGACTTCCTTAGCTGACCACTAGTCATGGCGTTGTTCACTATGTGTTGATTCCTTAGTCTACACCCATTGTTCAATGTAGACCTCCTTCAGCCATCCTTTCCACCATTGCTGGACACATTCAACATTGTAGAACAACTCACACCAACAGAGCTAAACCCAGACTGCATGGAATAGGCCACAATTGATTGGATCATAGACACACAGATCAAGAAAAATCGCCAGTAGAAGATCCAACTGTGTCGAGTTGTCAAATATGGCCAACTCCTGTGCCAAGGCAAGTGGCTCACCAGGGACCAAGTTCAGCAGAAGTTTCCCCATCTCATGGAGGCACTGAAGCAATGGGGACCATTGCTTCCTAAGGGGGAGGGCTGATCCAGGTGGATATTGGTGGCCACCCTCCTATTCCACTTGGACCCTCAACACTGTCTCTTTTAGTTTCCTTAATTGTAGCATAGTTTACTATTTTTGGTAGTTATTCGGGTCCTGAACTTCCAGAGCCGTTTTGAGGCCCTAAATGAAATTTTTAGGGAAAACAGAGAGACCGGAAAAGTCCAAACTATTTTGACATGATTTTTTTTTCAGATTACTCTTTAGGATCTTCAAAACTAGGTATTATGATAGCTAAACGAAGATCGTACATCAAAGTTACAACCCCGAGAAATTGATGTACCAATTTACCCAAACAGGGTCCACAGTTTTGGCGCTTCATCTTCTAGGGTTAGATTTCTGGATGTTTAGGGTTTTCTATTATTTCTCAATAATAAATAGGCCTTGGAGCTTCATTGTAACATAGTTCAGAGGCATGTAGCCGCCACATCTCTTCTAAGAGATAAGCTACCATTTCCCAAGTTAGTTTATTTCCATATTGTTTGTAAGCATATTTCAGTATTTTGATATTAATGAAATGAAGTGTTATTTTTGTTGCATTTCAGTATTTATGGTTATATCTGTAATTTGGTTCGTTTATGTTTAGGTTCGAATCATAGAATAACTACATCATGCTAAATACTTTACCAAATTGGATCTCAACTTGGGATACCACTAGGTATGAGTAAAAGAAGAAGCCACCTAAAAGACCACCTTTAAGATAAAGTACTGTTTAAATAATGCACTATTGATATTTAAGTATTTGATAAATGTTGCAATGTCATTTTCTAGACTAATTTGTAATTATCTTGGATCATATATTGATTTCAAACTACACCTAGGAAGAGCATATCTCACATCTCATGCAGGGGTTAGAGACCCTAAAAGAGCTGCGATCCTTAAAAATCTTTTAGCAAATGTGATCTTTCCCAACAATCACACGTGGCTTATGTATGGACTTTTAAGAAGATTACAAAGGGTCTAAAATCCTAATCTTAATTGATAGTTAAGGTAGGAAAGAACTCTAAGCTTTAACCCTAGACAACTATCATAAGTTGTTAAATACTAGGTTGTTGGAAAAGTTGGGGGTGTCATTCTTGTTATATTGATTAGTGTTCCATAGTTAAGCAAAGTAAAGAAGTGAGAAATTGGAGCAAAAAAAAAAATAAAAAAAAAATAGATGATCCTATCATGACTATACAAACCATAATTGTCAATGGCAACTCCATAATGAGTTTTATTGTCTTTATATCTGCATTTTTTAGAAGAAAAGGGCAATTGGGAAAATTTTAGGAGCTTATATTCACAGTTGGATGATTTTTCTCTGCTTTTTCAAAAAAGAAACATTAATTTCTATTTTTTGAAAAACTATTTTGCCCAAATTCTATAATATAGAATTGTTTTACCTTAAAATTCACTGATATTCTATATAAAGACTATATAAAATAATTAAAAATTTGAATATTTTACAAAAATATCACCAAACATTTTAGAGATTGTGTATCATGTACTAGTGATATTCACCAAAGTTTCTAAACTTTAAGATAAATTTTTGTCCTTAAAACTTTCCATGGAAGGAAAGTCATAGTCTTCAACTTAGGACTTCCCATATTGAATTTCAGAAAGTAACTCTTCTTCTCATGGCATGGATGGTGTGATATTTTGATTTTACTTCATTTTATTTCAGTGTTTTATGTTGTAAGATAATAATATCAAAACTTAATCAGAGATAAAACACTATATATAAAAAAGAATATACAAAAACATGTAAGAGCTATTATTATGAACTACTTCATGGCAATCTATAAATCAAAATATGACTTTATATTTCCCCATTTTCTCCCTTTGTTTAAAACCTCCATTTCCAAATAGATGATTCTTTTTGTTTCTCTTTTTATTTAACAATTCATTTACACTATAAAGGTCGATATTCTTTTAGTAAAAATCTTCGTTCCATTCCAACTTTTATTCTATATTTTCTAATTTGAAATACTTTTATTCCATAATTTTAAAAATTAGAATTAATAAATAAATTCATAAACCATATAATAAATTAGATTCGTATCACAACCCAAAATAAATATTAAATCATAAAACAACCCAATAAAACTGGTTTAAATATTAAAGTGATGAGGTTAACAAATACTAATAATAATAATTTTAGGTAATTAAAAAATTGTAAACAAATTTTCAAAAAACTACATTTTTTTAACAACTATAATATTTGTCCTTGGATGAGGCGGTGACAATGGGGGTTGTGAGAACCAGAACATGTCATTGGCCACCAACTTGTACAAAACACCATATGACCCAATGATGTTAAAGTTAGTGAAATTGAGAAAACTGATAATTTTAGGTGTACATTGATCTAAGATCCTCTGCAGGAAGACACTAGCAGGCTGAGATATAATAACAATGAAGAGATCATGGCTGAAGATGGCAGTGTAGAGGTACCAAGGAAATTAGTCCTTTCCTGTGAATATAAATTAATATATATATATATATATGTGAGCAATTTCAATATATAATATTTATAGTAAGATGGACTCCATTTTCCCGCTTAAAAAAGCATTTATATTTTAGTCTGTGTTACAAACTGTCGGACACCGTTCTGCTTCAGCCTCTCTTCTACACTTAACATGCAGGGTTGGACTCTTCTACACTCGATAGCCGACAGGTATTTTAAAATTCTGACATTCAGTCTCTCGTATACAGTGTTCTGGATGTAGAGTGGTGGGCACCGATGGACCACGTGGAGTTTCATCTCTTGCGTGCGTGGTCAACACGGTTAATGACCTCCAACTAATGTTTCTTTCCCTTTGCGTGTGGGGTCCACAATGTTTTAACTTTCATGGTTTTTTCACTTTACTTTTTTTCATTTAGTGAAACTTTGACACTTACCCTCCACATCCAAAATGGAAAAGCTAAAATTCTGTGCAAAAAAGACAAGATGTTGTGCATGCCTGAGCAGCTGAACCGAAGGCAATCTACATTGAACAATGGGTGCAAACCAAGGAACGGTGGGATGCTAAGCTCGGAGGAATTGGCACCGATAGCCTTGGTGATGGTGTATGGCCCATATCAGAGTGGGTGAAGCTTGCGGTGGGGTCCAGCAAGGCACTCCTACAAATATAGCCAAACTTTGTCGCCCACCTGGAACTTGTACGACACTCGATGTTGATCATGGTGTTGCTTGTACTTAGCATTGGCTCTATCCAATATATCATGGTACTATTGGGGGATGTGTTGAATGCGCTCAATGAAGCTATTAGCCCTTTCAACTTCGGACTGAACATGAGTCGGATCTACCTGAGTGGCTGCAAATGGTATGGCCACATCAATGGGGCATAATGGATGAAAGCCTAGCCCTACCTGAAAGGGGCTATGGCCCGTTGAGCCATGGAGAGGTCTGTTGTAGTTGTGTTGGACATAGGGGAGACTTTCATCCCACGTGCGTGGATGCTTCAAGTTGTACATGCGCAAAATGTGTACAATCATCCCGTTGACAACTTCTATTTGGCCACTAGTTTGGGGATGGAAAGTCGTGGAATTAGTTAGTTTTGTATCTAGCATTGACTAGAGATTTGACCAAAATGCACTTAGGAATTTGCTGTCCCAATCTGAGACAATGGACTGTGGGATCCCAAAGTGTACCCGTACTCGCTTAAAGAAGAGCTTAGCAGTGGCCTCTGTTGTGATACTCTTCTTGTAGGCCACCATGATGGTCATCTTAGATAATTTGTCGACGACCACGAAAACACAATCGTTGTCGTGCTTAGTAGAAGGAAGATCTGACATGTAATCCATAGAGATAGATTCCCAAGGTCGGATAGGATTAGGTAGAAGAGTATACAGGCCTTTCTTCTTGATGGTTGGTTTGGAAATGGTGCAAGTGGTGTAGGATCTAATGTACTTCCCAACATCCTAACAAAGTTTTGGCCAATAAAAATACTTCTGCAATACCGCCACTATTTTCTCTACTCTGAAATGTCAAGTAGCCCAACTGTAGTGCACCTCCCAAATCATCTTGGCACGCTCACTTGAAGGAACACAGATGTGTACCAAGTGGCATAATAGTGCATCCTGAAGGTGAAAATTTGGAACTTGCTTCCCTTCCAAGAGTGTCTGGAATATGTCGCTGAATTCTGGATCGCTCTTGTAAAGATGAGGCCACCCCGATGTCTTGTGCCCATAGGAGTCGAGAACAATGATTAGTGCCATGACTGGTGGCTGATTGAGGCAATCAATGATGTTATTGGTGTTTCCCTTCTTATACTTAATGTTCAAATGGAACTATTGTAGATAGGTGGACCATTTCTGATGGTGATTGTTCTGCAACTTCCCTTGTGTCTCTATGAACAGTAGAGGTTAGTGGTCTGTGTGGATGACCATTTCCTTCCCCATAATTTAATGCTTCCATTAACGGTAGGGTTGCACAATGGAATACATTTCTTTGTCGTAAATGGGTTACTTTCGGACTATGTTTGAAAGTGTCTCACTCTGGTAAGCCACTGGATGCCCATGCTGAGTAAGAACCACACCAATAGCATAGTCGAAGGCATCTGTCTCAATCTCAAATGGTTGTTGCAGGTCTGGTAATGTTAGCACTGGTGGAGAACATAGGTGATTCTTCAACTCAGAGAATTCTCTTTGTTGGGTTTCCACTCAAAAAAGAATTCCTTTCACTCCACCCTTTGTGACTTGACTCAAAGGCCAAAGGATATGAGAGAACCCCAACACAAACCTACGGTAGAAATTTCCAAGACCCAAAAAGCTGTGAAGCTCTACTAGAGTGGTTGCAGCTGGCCAATCTTGAATGACTTGTATCTTGGATGTGTCCACATGTACACCCTGCTGATCAATGATGTATCTTAGACATTGAACCTAGATCAAGGTAAAGGTGCATTTCTCCAAGTTAGCACACAACTTGTGTTGTCGCAGGGTTTGAAGGACCTAACGAATATGGTGGAGGTGCTCTTCCCAACTTTGGCTGAAGATCAAGATGTCATCCAAATACACCACCATGAATGCATTGGTGAATGGTCGCAGGATGTCATCCATTAGTCTCATGAAGGTTGCAGGGGTGTTCGTCAATCCAAACTGCATGACTAACCATTCGAAAAGGCCCTCCTTGGATTTGAAGGCAGTCTTCCACACATCAGAGGGTTCGATAGGCACCTGGTGATAACCGACTTCAAGTCAATATTGCTGAAATATTTGGTCCCTTTGAGTTGGTCCAGAAGGTCATCAATTCGTGGGATTGGGTACCTATTCTGGACAATGATCTTGTTCAACACCCGATAGTCAATACAGAGCTTCCAGGTACCATACTTTTTTTGTACCAACATAATTGGGCTCCCACAAGGTGATGAGCTTGGACTGATGTGCCCTTTCTGCAATAATTCCTGAATATGCCTCTTGATCTCATCGTTCTCCATAAAAAAGTGTCGATAGACCGGTCCATTGTGCAGGGGTGCAGCTGGGGTCAAATCGATGGAGTGCTTGACCCAACAGTGCAAAGGTATCCCTATGGGTGAGGCGAAAATATCCATGTACTCCGCCATGACCTTTTCCATCTGTTGTTGTTGAGCCCTGCCGGGAAGCCGTCGCCACAACCTTCTTCTTTCCCGGGTAGTGAATCATAAGGAAAACAAATTTCTTGGTCTGAGAAATGATCTTACTGCATTGCTTTGCAGTGATCAAAGAGATGGTGGTAGGCAAGGCTACCTCCAGAATCCTGTACAACTTATTAGCCAAAGTAATAATCATAGATCGAGGTCTAGACTCATAAACAACATGTCACTTCCACAAGTATGGTTTTCCTAACAATACATCCCAAACTTCAAGAGGAGCAACATCACACAATACCTCATTCATGAAGGGCTTGATGTTGTAGGGAAGGCGACACTATTGGCTGACGCAAAGATCTTTTCCTTGGTGAAGCCACCTGATGGTGTATGGTTGTGGATGTTTTGTAGTCTTTAGGCCCAACCACTTCATGACCTCTGCTGAAATGAGGTTATTTTGGCTCCTGTTGTCAATAATGAATTGCAACGAAGAACTCTTGACCCACATATATGAGTGGAAGAGGCATTCCAACTCCTATGGATCTTCACGCTCAATCTTCTAGATCTTAGTGGTGGCCATTGTGGCACTAGGCTGTGCATCAATGATTTTCTTCCCTTTGTAAGTTCCCTTGTCAGGTTTTGATTTAGATTCAGAGCCTGCATCTGATTCAAAAGCCTTTAGCTCAACCACCAGTGACTGCTTGGCCCAACACTCACTTGTATTGTGAGTGGAGCTCTAATGGAACTCCCACCATTTTCCTGTGTCCTTAATCTTCGTGGTGTTGTTCTTGGCTTGTGGCTTCAGCGGGTTGTCCTGGGTAGCCCTGCCTTGGCTTGGTCCTTTGTTCTGTGGTTTGAGGCGCATTTTCCATGCTTTAGATTTGCAGATCCAAAGTCTTGCTTCTTTTGTTTAAACTTCTGCTTAATCTTGACAGTGTAACGATACGTCGAGCCGAGTGAGGAAATGTTGAGGAACTCCATCTCATCCTAGATGTACGTATTTAGATAGTGGCAGTACTTGAGCACCAAATGTCGCTCAGTATCCTTGATACCCAACTTCGTGCAAAGGGTATGCAAAATATTTGTGATCTCTGGTACTTCTTGGTCCCTTCCCTGCCATATCGTGGTCCACTTTATGTATTTGTCTTCATAGCTCCCGACAAGGTAATATTGTTCCTTGACAGTGTCTCGAAAATAATTCCAAGTGGGTGTAGCTGAAAACAATGAGGGTTCACTCTCTTCTGTTTGTTCATAGTAGGTTTCCCACTAGTCCTTAACATGTGGGGAGATGTTGAGAAGTGAAAAAAATAATCTTTTCCTGATTGGAAAAGTCATGAATTGAAAAGTATCCTTCCAACAGATTTAACCATTTATTTATGGTGTCTACATCTATTAGGCCTTTGAATATGGGAATATCGAAGTTACCTTGTACCTCAAAAGGAGTGGTACCTCCAGAGTTGTTGCTGCATGAAGATGCATCGCATGTGGGTAGTCGTCGAAGGATCTGGGCAAAGGTATCTATCATCGTGTCCCTCTCTCACTCGAGGGTTCCTCGAGCAACATTTTGAAAGGATCTCCTTCCCCCTCATCTTTCGTTTCTTCTACCATGGGAGGTTGTCGGGTTTTGCGAGGCTGATCTTCGAATGGTTCAACCAGATCAAGCCATAACTCCTTATACCCTGACCTCGTTGGGGATATGCAAAGAAAAACATAGAAAGAGCAGACCGCTCTGATACCACTGATTCGAACTTAAACAAGAATACAACAACTTACAAATATAATCGTAAACATAGAGATGTAGCAAAAAAACACTTCATTTCATTAATAGAAAATATTGAACTATGCTTACAAATAGAATGGAAATAAGATATATTGGGCGATGGTACCTTATCTTTGAGAAGAGATGTGGTAGTTACATGCCTCTGAACTGTGTTACAATGAGGCTCAAGGGCCTATTTATTATTGGAAAACATGGGAAAACCCTAAACAACCAAAACCCTAACCCCAAGAGATGTAACACCAAGAGCTTATGGGCCTCGTTGGGGTTAGTTGGGTGGCAAACTTCTTGAGGTCGTAACTTGGTCATATTATCTCCATTTGGCACGTACGATACCTTGTTGGAAATTTCACACTGAGTACTACAAGTTTCACTGTAGGCCCTTCCCTATGGCTATGGTTCTACCGCAGACCCTAAACAAATGCCTTTTAGGGGGTCAAAGCTGCTCCAGAAGTTCAGGACCCGAAAAACTGCTAAAAATAGTAAATGCTAAAATGAACAAGGAAACAAATGAAACTGACTAGGGGGTCTAGGTGGAATAGGTGGGTGGCTACCATTATCCACCTAGGTTAGGACCAAGATGTGTCGAAGTTCAAAAATATTTTCCATTCCCTCAACACTAAATTGGGTATCAAGGATTTTAAGCGGCAATTGGTTCTCAAGTACTGCAGTTGTCTACACAAGTACATCCAAGATGATATCGAGTTCCTGGACATCTCGCCACTTGGAACAACATAACGATATGCTATTCAGATTGAGCGGAAGTTTAAACAGAAGAAGCGAGACTTTGAATCTGGGAATCCAAAGCAAGGAAAAGGCACCCCCAAACTAGAGAGTAAAGGCCAAAGCCAAGGTGGGGTGGCCCAGGACAACCCACCGAAGCTGCAAGCAAAGAACAACACCATGAAGACAAAGAAGGACATGGGAAAATGGTGTGAGTTCCATAAGAGTTCCACTCATAACACAAGTGAGTGTTAGGCCAAGTAGTCACTAGTGGCCGAGCTAAAGGCTTCTTAATTAGATGCATGTTCCGACTTTGAGTTAGAACTTGACAAGGGGAATGATAAATGGAAGAAGATCATTAATGCAAAGCCTAGTGCCACCGTGGCCGCCACCAACATCCATAAGAATGAGCTTGAAGATCTAGAGGAGGGGGAACACCTATTCCACTCACATATGTGGATGAAAGGTTCTCCGTTGCAGTTCATTATCGACAACGAGAGCCAAAATAACCTCATTTCAGTAGAGGTCATAAAATGACTGGGCCTATGGATGACAACACATCCAAAACCATAAATGTAAGAGCTCTATCTTAGGGTCTGCTAACAAATCTATTTCTGAAGAATTTAAATGCAATAAGAGGCAATAGTTTACTTACAAGACTTTTAAACAAATAAAATTTACCATTTACATTCTAATTCTTATAACTTATGGTGAATATTTCATTCTAATAAAATTTACATGAGTAATCTTTGGAGGAATACCTATACTAGTGGCTGGTGGAGATGCCTTTGTCCTGTTGCTCCTGCTGAATGCTCCTTTTGACGGACCCAACTGGATTTACCTCCCAGCCAACTAGGAAATAATTCCTAGCCTAGGAAACCTCCACAGGTTCCCTAGCTCTCCAAGCCCAAGTCCAACCAGATGTAGTGTGTGTGTCAAAGATGAATGATCCAGACCAAGATGAACAATATTTACCTCCTCTCAACAACCCAAGAAACCTCCACAGGTTCCTAAGGTCTCCAAAATCATAACAAATCCTAAAATCACAACCAACCCCACAATCATAAGCAAGACCCAACATCCCCTTTTCTCCCTTCCCCCTTCTCTTTTTATACCCTCCCTCTCTTCTCCATCTCAACCACCTCTCATTAATGTCATTAACTTCTCATCCATCCTTACAGTTGACTTCTCTTCTCCCAAGTAAAGCTGGGAATACATTTGGAAATGTGACAT